>OY992878.1:155285743-155398243 GCA_963921405.1 Cepaea hortensis | reverse complement strand
CTGCATAGAACTGCGTGCTCTGTTTTCTAAACCACCTTTTCACTTCACATTCAACTTCGGCGTCATTTGCGAAAAGTCTCCCGCCAAGGTGGATTTTCAGTGGACTTAGCCCCTAGCGATTTCCCGTAAAGCGGTGCATTTTTTTTTTTTTGTATGTTCGCATATCCTTTGCAAGACATCTCTGTCAACATCAGCATCTTTCAGCTTATTAGTGATTTCTTGGCAAGATTACACTCAGTAGTTTGGCGTTGCTTTCTTCGCGACCGGCTCACATACCCCGTAAGTTACCTTTGCGGAGAGAACCGCTACCGATTCTCGCGCAACGTCTCATGACTTCTAGCAATGTTCTTACCAAACTACTGTGTCATTTTAAAATGCCCATGTTTTTTTTGTTTTTGTTTCGTAGACATCATGCGCCGGGCTCCCTGGTCTAGGTGTTAGCGACTTTCTCCGTAATCCCGTATACTCTCGTGAGTAACGTGACGTGCGTGAGAATCGGTAGCGGTTCTAACAGCGTCGGTAACTTACAGGGTATGTGAGCCGGTCGCTCAGAAAGCAATGGCAAACTACTGAGCGTAATCTTGCCAAGAAATCAACAATCAGCTGAAAGATGCTGCTGTTGACAGCGATGTCCTGTAAAGGATATGCGAACAAAACAACAACAACAACAAAAGCACATGATGCTGTTGACGAGGTAGTTTTCTTTGATGCTCATATCTTGTAGACTGCCAATGTGTGTGTCAGGATCTTATAATTGGCTCGTTAGCTAACACGTGTGAGACAGTACAAGTATAACGTGATTCGACGTAGACACAGCAACACAAGTTCTATGGATTTATTGCCACATTAAATACAGAACGATAATTACAACAATCTACAATATATAACTCACGACGCTCACAACCACAATACAGCTCATAGGTCTGACGCTCAAGATATCAGTCGTTCGGCTTTCAATCACGGAGATTCACACAAACGCCTTGCTCTCATCGCACATGTCCGTCCAGTCTCCGGTCCCAGCTCGGTCTGAGCTTAGCACGCCAACTGCCTACTGCCTCTAGTGGTGTCACGTGTCCTGCGTGCGTCTGTCGTCAGCCTGACCGCTGGTCGCGTGTCAGGTAACAATCTTGTCAGTTGACAATTCTTGTCCGCCGGGTGTCGTCACGATGTTGCTGCATAGCTATACCATGTTAGGCTCTGACATTCTCCCCGGGTACCTCAATGAAAGATGTCATCTTTCATTCATGATGTCTGTATATACTGGGGTAGTGTTAACTTCATGTCAGAGACTACTCTTTCCCAGTGTTATGCATGAAAATACATATATGGCATGGAAATATATACAAAAAATGTAAGTTGCATTGAAATGACAAATGAAGTACAACTTTTAACACAACTCAGGTTTCATCCCCCTGATGGCTGGTTACCTCCATTGCACTAATACCCAGTCAGATCAGTAGTACCAGCTTCACGCATCTACTTCGCAGCAATTTGAAAAAAACGTAATAATATGGTTGTTTTGCAACAGCCATCTAGCCAGACTGAAATACGACTTTACATAAGTCGCATTAAACACTCAAACTCTGACCTCATTTGGCCAGGAGCTCTTATGTTGGTATGCAATGTTGGCAGCTCTCTGCCATGCTTGGTGGACGCCTACCCGGTGTGTTAACCATTTGAGCAACAAAATGTCTATTTATACAATACACATTAATGAATATGTTTCAAATTATGGCCCTTGGTGTAATTCGTAAATGCAAGGGAAGTAATTTTGACAATCAAGAAATTCAATAAATTACAATAATTATTTAATTTCTTAGCGTCATTGCTTGACGTTTCTTCATATTAACGAGAAAAAGTCGGTAATATGAATACATTAATCAAGGTATGATTCTAAGATTACACTAATCAAAATAAATAAGTACCCAATTGGTGTATTATATTTTATACATTCAAAAGGATTTTACAATCGTCATAAGTTTTTGAATATTTGTATATCGTCTGCTAATTTTGCTATACTTTTTAAATTACACAGGAAGTACACACGAAACGCAAAATTTAGTTGCTGTTACACGGTTTGAACACAAATGCTCCCGTTTTATTTTGTAACTGATAGTTAAATGTTCTCAAAGTTCGTGTTTGATGTTCTAGTATCACAACTATCGGATTATGATGGAATGTTCTTATTTCCGATGTGTTCACAACTTCTGGATAAAGATTGAATGTTCTTATTTCCGATGTTCAACTGTCGAACATTTTGGATTAAATTCGATGCAGAGGTGGTGTAGAAGTCACTGTTCAGTCCACATTTGCACACGTCGTTAAAATATCACGGTGAAGAAAGTCACTCACAGCTGTCACTGTTAACTGGTAAAGTTCGCTTCTGGTAAGTGGTTAAGCGTCTGTGACACTGTTCTTGGTGTATATTTACAATTAATAATGTTCTCTTTCTAACACACACTACACAATTATACTACACTCATTACATGGCTTGATTAAAATAAGTATATTATACATGTCGGTTTTTAACCGTATCACAATTACAATTATAGACCTTACACAGTAGGTGAATAGAAACAACATTCACTCATTGGTGGCTGTGTTGTTCTGAGTGTATTAGTACACTCTGTACTCAGACATTGCTTACTGGGTCGGTTGGACAACGGGACAAAAGGTCGGCAATTGTATTGATTCTGCCTGAAATATGACGAACCTCGAAACTGTAATTTTGAAGCTTCAAGGACCAGCGAGCAATCATATTGTTGGATGGTACTCCGGCATTTATATACCGTAATGGACTGTTGTCAGTTTCGATGATAAAGTGACGTCCTAGAAGGTATCTGGATAGTTTCGTCACACTTTCTACTAAGGCAAGTGCCTCTAATTGCGGAATGGACCATGTCCGTTCTCGAGGCCTTAGTTTTCTTGATATGAAACAAATGGGATGCAGGATGTTGTTGTATTCCTGCAACAGGACTGCCCCAATAGCAACGGAGCTAGCATCTGTTCTCAATCTGAAAGGTAAACGAATGTTGGGCAATTTAAGGATGAGATTATTCGAATTCTTATCAGAAAAGTATGTCAAAACTTTATGAAATGCATTTCGTAGGCATTCATCGTGTACAACTTTTTCAGGCTTATCCTTGGTTAGTAAGTTAGAAAAAACCTCGGTCAGTTCTGAAAAATCAGGAATGAATTGCCTGTAATAATTGATCAGTCCCAACAAACTCCGGACTTGTTTCTTATTAGTCGGGAGTGACAGTTTTAGAATTTTGGAGACAATTTTGTTGTCTGTCATGACAAAGCCATTGGATATTCTGTACCCCAAAAATGATATCTCTTGGTAAGCCATGCTCACCTTTGAAGGCTTCACTGTCAGTCCGTGCTGTCTGATACGTTCTAGTGTCTGTTCTAGTGTCTTTATATGTTCCGTCATTGTCTCTGTATGGACACAGATGTCGTCAATATAGCAAATGATATTAGGAATGTCAGATAGGAGGAGTCGTGTCATGCGTACGAATGTGGCTGGGGCATTGACTAGCCCAAATGGAAGTTTGCACCATTCGTACAGTCCCCAAGGTGTGGCAAAAGCTGTTAGATGTCTGCTGTCTTCATGTACAGCTATCTGCCAGTAACCTTTAGACATGTCAAGCGTCGTAAAGAACTTAGCGTCAGTCAGTTCTGTCAGAAGATCGTCAGTGTTTGCCATTGGTTCAAGATCTAAAACAGTTATTTTGTTCAGTTTTCTGTAGTCGATGCAAAGTCGTATTGTCTTGTCCTTTTTGCGTACAATGACCATGGGTGAAGAGAAGTCTGATAAGGATCGTCTGATGATGTTGTTTTTTTCTAAGTTGATGATTTCTTGATGTAACTGTTCTTTGTAGTGTAATGGTATTGTGTATGGTCTGCATCTTATTGGTGTGTTTGATGTGAGTGTGATGTGATGCTGTACTAATTCTGTTTGTCCTGGGTTGTCTGAAAAGATGGTGTTGTACTGTTGTATCAACTGTTTGCAACTGTTTGTCTCTGCTTGACTTAAGTTTGGATTGATCTTGATCTCCTTCAAGCAGTTTGTCGTGTCTAATGTAGGTGTTGGAATCTCGTCGCTAGAATCGTCATCTTCGTGATCTATTATCACGGTGCAAGCTGTCGTATCGTCTTGTTCGTTGTCTCTGTTGTGGTATGGTCTTAGCATATTTATGTGAAATATTTTGTGTTTGTCTTTTATTAGGATTTCGTAGTCTACAGGTGAGATTTGTCTTGTCACTTTAAAAGGTCCCTGCCAAGAATCAGTCAGTAGCTGTCTGTCACTAGGTAGTAGTAGTAGAACGTCCTGTCCAGGTGTCAATGTTATAGTCCTGTTACCTTTGTCTGCGTACTGTCTGTAAGTAGCACCAGATAGTTTAAGTGCATTTTTAGCAATTTCACATGATTTAATAATCCTTTCACGCAATGATGTTACATACACAAATGATGATATGGGTTTCAGTATTGGAGTAGAATCAGTTAACATTTGGTGATAAATTGTTAATGGGCCTCGTGGTTTGGCACCATAGATTAGTTCAAAAGGAGAGAAACCGGTACTAGAATGTGGTACCTCGCGATAAGCAAAAAGGACAGCTGGTAAGTATACATCCCAGTTGTTGGGGTGATCTTGAGTTACTTTGGCAAGCATGTGCTTCAGATCCCCATTAAGCTTTTCTATAATCCCACTAGAGTGAGGATGATAGGGGCTATTGAAAACTTGCTTCACTCCTAACATTTTAGTGAAAGCTTGGGTGGATGCGGCAATAAACTGAGTGCCTCTATCAGACTGGATAGTATCTGGAAATCCAATTCGGGAGAAAATATGGAAGAACACTTCCATGATGTCGTTGGCAGTAATGTTCTTTAGAGGAATCGCTTCTGGCCAGCGACTACATTGATCAATAAAAGTTAGAATATATTTATTCCCTCTAGTTGTTGTATGACTAAGAGGGCCCACAATGTCAACTGATAATTTTTCAAAGGGTCGACTGGCTAAGTCAGTGACTTGTAACTTTGCCTGTGGGTGTTTACCTTTTTTTTACTAGTTTCTGGCATGTATCACAACTTCTGCAATATGTTCTTATGTCATTGCAAAATTTTGGCCAATGAAACTGTGTCAAAAGTCTTGACCTGGTTTTAACATATGCCATATGACCTGCAAAAGGTATATCGTGAGCAAGATGTAAAGCTTGCTTGCGATAAGTAGTTGGCAAAACAGTTTGCTTCGTTGTAATGTCACCTCTGGTGTAATACCTGGTGAGTATATCATTGTGTAAAGCAAAATGCCATTTCGCATTTTTGGTTACTCTTGCCTTTTTGCCGATCAGGTCAAAGTACTTTGACAGTGAAGGATCAGCTTTTTGAGCTGTTATGAATGTTTCCTTCATAGAGTCACTAGGTGGTAATTCTGGGCTAAGCATTTGTATAGCCTCAGTTTGGTTACTTTCATCTTGCACTCTAGCAGTAGCTCTTGTTACTGCGTTCACACACTCAATGACATCAGATGATGATGGAATGATATCGTCAATGATGTGATGAGAACTTAGTGCTGCATTAGCTAACATACATTCAATAGGTGATATGACATTTTCTGTGGTGACATTTGGTGGTGATGTGTTATCATCAATACATAGTGATGTTATGTCATGATTATGAGGTTTGTCATTCACCTCAGGTAAATTTCCTATGATTATATCGCACACTGGGTTTGTAAGTGCCGCGACCTTTACTTTCCCGGTGAGGAATGGTGTTTCAATGTATGCCCATGCTAATGGATATTTTTCAATATTGTCTGAAAATGTTCTACATGTGATGTGTCTGCCTGTATAGTCTGTAGGCGTTATGAATGTTGTTTTCAGGCCAATAAGTGTACTTCCGGTGTCGCGAAGTACTGTAGCAAACTTGCCATTAACATATCCGTGATGGATGTCTAATCTGCCTTTTGAGTCTATTACCAAGTTAGCTTCCTCATTGGCAATAGGGATGGCGTGCCCGCATGTTAAGATACCATCTTCATAGAAGGTGTTACAGACAGTGCATTTATTAGCACTAAATACATCACAAGCCTGTGCTGCATTCACAGGTTGTTTTTCTGGATTTTCGTCTTCTGACGCTGAGCTATCGAACAAGGCGGCATTGGCTTTGTTGGTCATATGCCTGCCTCTACAATCCATGCGATGGTGCCCGAAAGCCTTGCAGAGAAAACATTTACGTAAACTTTTGAACGATTTACGCTCTCTGTCTTGTCTGTTTACCATATTTTGCAAGTATGTTTGGTACCCTGGGTTTTTATCGCACATCTCGTTCAAATGGTGAGAAAATTTACAATGAATGCAATGTCTAAATTTCTCAGAGGTAGGCCTGTTTGGTTTTTGCCTACTATAGTTTTTCTCATAGTTGGCTGCTGCTACCCAGTTACTGTCAGTAGCTTCAGTGGCAAAGCATTGTTTGTTGGCCGTGTAATAGGCCGACCCACGTCTTTCAATTTCTTCCACACTTGTGCATTCATTCTCCTGTAAGAACTTAGAAAACGATGATGGGATAGAAGAAATGATTTTATCTCGAATGATGAGATCTTCTAATCTATCATAACTTTTATTAATTTTGGCTGCTGAAGTCCATTTGCTGAAAACATCTCGGACTAAACAGAGGTAGTCAGAGAACGTTTGAGTTGATTTTGGACTCAATTTACTGAATTGTTCTCTGTAACCTGCCTCGTCTAACATGAAATGTGCCATTATCTTAGATTTAATATAATGGTACTCTTTCCTTAGGTCTTTGGGGATGGTTTCAATGACTTTAAGAGGTTCCCCAGATAGACTCCTCATATAAAGAATATTCCATTCAGAAAGTGGAACTTGGTAATGTTCCATTAAAGTCTCAAAATTTTGAGTAAAGGCTGCTATGCAGTCACCCGAGGTATAGTTACGTACGATACCTTGATACTTCTTATACTGGTTTTCTTTTTCCAGTCTTTCAGATTTCTTTGACTCTTTATTCATCGCAGTCTCAGTGTCAAGTTGTTTCATTTTCAACTGTAACTCTAGTTCTTCTTTCTTACTCTGAGCTGCTATTTCTGCTTTCTTAAGTTCACTGTCTATCTCAGCTTGCTTTGTCTTTGCAGCCATTTCTACTTCGGCTTGCTTTAATGCTGTTTCAATCTCTGCCTGTTTTAAGGCTGTTTCAATCTCTGCCTGTTTTAAGGCTGTTTCTGCCTCTGCTTGCTTGGCAGCCATTTCTGCTTGTTTTAGAGCTCTCTCTGCTGCTCTTTCTTCGCGTTCATTATTTTTCTCCTGTACCAGCAAGTATTCAGCGTATTTGTTCTCGCTCCATTTTGTTAATTCATCACCTGTTAGATGCAATTTAATACCCATATCGATGAAATCAAATAATGACGACATGATGGGGAAAATACGTCAATGAAAATCAACCACACAAAATATGTTATAAATGGTTAGTAATAAACAATTTACAATTTATTTTACTATACGATGCGTGCCTACTATTGCATACGTAAAGTTAAAGTATAGAAAAATATACTCAAGTGCCCTGGATACGGTGAAGAATGGTTGGACACTCGGGCTAGAAAACTGTAGGGTCGTTACTTCGGAACCACTAATGACCTCTACGGCAAGGTTATGGATGGTACGAAAAAAAAAACCTGCTTTGTTTTTGGAAGAAAATAAGTTAGCGTCTATTTGTTGGTGTGTGCCTGCAAGTCACTAAGTGTTGACTAGGTTTGGATGGCGTCGAGTGTAATTGTATGTCGTAATTTTGTCGTCAACAGTGTTTCTTTCAACAGAAGTTACACTCTTTCCAAAACTCTTTGCGTTCCACAAACTCAATGCACAAAGACAATCTATCTGTATTTGCACACTCAATAACATTGATGACACATCACTTACATCAAGATGACATTCAGTAAGGACATAGACATCAAGTTTACAAGATGGCGACAAGGTCAAAATGGCGACAAAATAACAATGTCGACAAGGTCAAACGGTGACAAGTTTCACAAATCACAACTGTTTTACACGTTTACAGGATCAAACAATATGTACTGCACATTTACTAATGGTTTTACACATATTTAAACAATGTAATAATGGATCATACTGAGACTTTTACGATCACATTTACATAGCTGTAACCTTGACAAATTTCACAAGTTCAAGAATTATAGTTTTAAATACCAAAGACGAGCAACACACGTCTACATATATTAGGTTCTTAAACAAGGACGAGCAACCCACGTCCACACATGTCAGGATCTTATAATTGGCTCGTTAGCTAACACGTGTGAGACAGTACAAGTATAACGTGATTCGACGTAGACACAGCAACACAAGTTCTATGGATTTATTGCCACATTAAATACAGAACGATAATTACAACAATCTACAATATATAACTCACGACGCTCACAACCACAATACAGCTCATAGGTCTGACGCTCAAGATATCAGTCGTTCGGCTTTCAATCACGGAGATTCACACAAACGCCTTGCTCTCATCGCACATGTCCGTCCAGTCTCCGGTCCCAGCTCGGTCTGAGCTTAGCACGCCAACTGCCCACTGCCTCTAGTGGTGTCACGTGTCCTGCGTGCGTCTGTCGTCAGCCTGACCGCTGGTCGCGTGTCAGGTAACAATCTTGTCAGTTGACAATTCTTGTCCGCCGGGTGTCGTCACGATGTTGCTGCATAGCTATACCATGTTAGGCTCTGACAGTGTGCATTCTTCTTTCTCCACGAGAGACCAAGAATTTCTCTGTAAAATTTAAATTCAAACCTCCACAAATTTCTTCTGCAGATGTTACGAAATTCTCCATGACTCACAGACATATGGTGCCACAGGAACGATGCATGTTACTAATCATTTCATTTTAATTTGTTTGCTGCGGGTGTGCGATTGTTTCTTAAACAATATAAAATAACAGGAAGCTATGTAACTTTACAGAATACAATTACTGAAAGCATGGGAAGTTGCGGCGGCTACCCTTCATCAGCAAACAATTACATTCATAACATATTTGTGATTTTTATCATTTCTCTTTATAGAACAGAATAACTCTTTTATTATCTTACCACTATCTGCGTGGAGGACTTATCAGCTGCAAATCTAAGCTCTGCAATTATCCAGTTTCACCAACAATGAATTGCTCACAATTGTCTCCTCTCGTATAATGTGTTTACGTTTCTGATTATATTTTCTGCGTATATGTTGAACAGGTATAGGGAGAAAATGCAGCCGGGTCTTTCTCAGCGTAGCACGTCAAATCAGTTGGGTAATTCGCCGGCTACTCTCACAGCTGCGTACTGTTCATAATATAATGATTCAATTAAGCGGGTCAAATGTGCTGAAAATGCCATATCTCGCCACACTTTCCGAGACTAAACACAGTGGAAGCCCTCAGTGTAACATCTTAGTCTAGGACAAGGTAAATCAAAGGACTTAGTTTGACAAGCACAAGGTGTTGCCGTCCATAGTTTTATACACCAGTTAGCGCTGAATTAGCGATGCAGACAATATCACTTGGCATCCTTTATTTTTATAGATATTTCATTGTACCCATTTTAAGCTGGGTCGGCCTGGGTCCATTTTAAAATCCTCCTCGGTGCGAATTCCAGTCCATAACCTCCGTGCTGTAAAGCAAGTGTGCTAGCTACTGCGCCACCGCTCTCTCACGCCACTGTGTACATATTTAAAAATAACGCAAGACAATTCCCTGATGCTAAGTGTACGTTCTAAAAAATTACATGAGAAAATGTTATTTTTCAGCAGTTAGAGCACGTGCTGAAAAATATCGTATGACGACAGCATTTCTTAATTGCAAGTGTACGCACTAAAAATAATTTCAGAAAGTAGCATTCCTTGATTTGTATTCAATCAATCAATCATGTGCCATGCCGGAAAGCGTGGGCGGTCATGATTCGCCATTTCACTCGATCACCAGAGTCGTGGATCAGCTCAGTGTTCCTGTCTCGTCCATGCCATGTGGCCAAGCCATCCAGGTATTTTCCTCTCGGTCTTCCTCTTGGTCTGTTCCCCTCGATCTTGCCAGCTGTCACCAAGTTCTCCAGTCCATTTCTTCTCATAACATGTCCAAAAAATTTTGACTGTCTACGTCTAATTTCTCTAATCAATCTACGATTTTCATTTGTCTCTTGTAGTACTTGGTCATTGGTTTTTCTATCTGTCCATGGTATTCTTTGCATTTTCCTCAGAAACCACATTTCTGCAGCCATCAGATGTTTTTCAGCTTGACTGCACATTGTCCAAGTTTCACATCCATACAAAAGAACAGGCTCTATTTAAACCTAAGTGCAAGGACTCATAAAAATAACATGAGAAGACAGTATTACTTAAACCTTAGTGCACGCACCCAAAATATAACATGAGATGACAGTATTACTTAAACCTTAGTGCAAGCACCCAAAATATAACATGAGATGACAGTATTACTTAAAAATTAGTACACGCACTCAAAATTTTAAAAACACATATATATATCAGACAAAATAATTCCCTAAATCTTGGTTCAAACACTCAAAATATAACACGAGACAACAGTATTCATCAAATCGTAGCACGCGCTTACTATACAAGAATGATACAAACTAATCATGAGAAATCAATGTCCTCAGAATGTTAATATAATAATGATTGATTGATTGATTGATTTAGAAACCGACATCACAGCATTCGGGGCATTCCCATAAGCCCTCCGTCCCCATCCTCAGCAGCCAGCGAGGAGTTCCAACACTAATAGTTGTTAATATAATCATAACAATAACAAACAACCAAATTAGACAGGTTTCCTTTTAGTTGTGCTGCCGTCACTAAAAGACAACATTGTTGTAGAATCACATGTGTGTAAATGTATACTTGGTGGGATTTTGCAGCTATATCTTTCAACGGGTTAGGAAAATTTGCTCCAAGCCCAACCCTCATTAGTCGCCTATTAGGACACGTATGGCAGGTTACAATGTGTTAATATTCTTTGTGCATTTGAAAGGTCCCGGTAACACACGAACTGAAACAATCTTATTCATCTCTTACGGCATGCATTGTAGGCTTCCCTAAGGGTTCCGATAACTCATGTTCGACGTAACATTACTAGATTCATATGTGTGTGTGTGTGCGTGTGTGTGTGTGTGTGTGTGTGTGTGTGTGTGTGTGTGTAACTATGAGTATGTATGTGCATGACGAGATGCAGCGACATATACGAGGCAAGAAATCGAGCAATAGTTTGTTTATGTCTTGAAACCATCTGTTTCTGATAGTATGAAGATTCTCAAACAGGTGCCTAGTAACACCAAAATATATTATTGGATGCGATGCGGCTAAGATATGCAAGTAAACACGAGGCAATCAAGGCCTTACATACTGGTTTGGTGTAGGCGAGGCAACTGAGCTTTAACTTTTAAGTCTGAATCATGTGTGAATGCTGAACATTTTGTTCGTTGCATGTCCTTTGTAGGACGTAGCGATTAACCCCCAGCTTGTTTTCCTTGCTTTTGTAATTTTCTAAGTAACTTGACGTTCAGTAGTTTACCATTTTTTCTCAACGACCCGCTCTCATGCCTTTGTAAAATCCAACGCAAAGCAGTCTGATTTCAAATCAGCGACTGGCTCCGAACCCGGTACGTGGGGATTGTGAAACGGCCTTCTCTACTCCTGAGCTACAAACGGCCTTCTCTACTCCTGGCCCACAATCGGCCTTCTCTACTCCTGAGCTACAAACGGCCTTCTCTACTCCTGGCCCACAAACGGCCTTCTCTACTCCTGGCCCACAATCGGCCTTCTCTACTCCTGGGCCACAAACGGCCTTCTCTACTCCTGGCCCACAAACGTCCTTCTCTACTCCTGGCCCACAAACGGCCTTCTCTACTCCTGGCCCACAATCGGCCTTCTCTACTCCTGGGCCACAAACGGCCTTCTCTACTCCTGGCCCACAAACGACCTTCTCTACTCCTGGCCCACAAACGACCTTCTCTACTCCTGGCTGTCGCGGAAAAACTTGATAGTTTCGATCGATGACAAACAAGACCCGACATTCGTCTGCAAAAACAGGCAAACACTTTGATGTTGTATACACTGAGGAACAAAATAAGTCGCGTCAAAATGTCTAACCCCGGTCGGCATTTTGTTAACAAGTTGTTGCTCGAGACGAACAATGGCGCCATCCGTCTACAAGGCGGGAGTCAGTCTTTGAAGTGATAGACGGAATGTCTGGCCAGACTTCGGATGAAGTCTTGTGATGTGGAGAAGGTTGTCTAGATTACAGACAGGAGACAATTTCCCAGATGAAAGGGGGCACCAGCCAGATGTTCACATTGAGTTGGGAAAAACAAAGAGAAAAACAACTTCTCGACACCTCTGTGTCTAGACAAATTGGTGACGTCACTCAAGCCCCGATATAAAACCAGTTGCGGTAAACAAAATTCAAGGAGTCGACCAAGATTTCGGAAGTTTTAAGGATCGGTGCAGTTTCCGAGTTGTGTTAATTGAAAGAGACTATAGTTTCAAAGTGTTGATAATGTATCGGTGGACATAGATCCAGTCTGTGATTGCATAGTCTCAATCATCAACCCGGGATAGGCATATGGTTCCACTTGAGTGTGCGATGATTTATTACGAAGAGGCAGTTTCAAAATTTTATACAATGATGGCTCACGGAATGAAGACAGAGGTTACTGAGAGGCTTTTACACGGGGCTCAGAACCTAGTTGGTCTGCAGAAACCTGGCTTCTGCTGAGCCGGACTTGATGAACATAAGTGTTGTGTTTACTGAGTGATAAGCTTCATCACCGAAGATTCATAACTCATATACCAAGCACACACACACACACACACACACACACACACACATATATATATATATAATATATATATATATATATATATATATATATATATATATATATATATATATATATATATACCTAGAAACATTAATAGGTTGTTTGTTAAAAAGGGGGAAAATCTTATAATCAGAGACTTGTGAACAGTAGATTTTCCCAAGTGACATTTCAGTTAATTGAAAGATTCTCTGTTCAACAAACATTATTAAACAGAGTAACTTCACCGTGTTTGTTAGAGTGAAGACCAAGATAGAACAGTGTCTAACTGATGACCAGCATCCTGTTTGTTCGAGCGTTATTGAAGAAAGTCGTCACGTGGACGGAGAAACATCTTCTGGGTGAGGTTCACTGTCCGGAATACACGGTGCTGTTGTGTGCTCAGCATAGTGATGTAACAGACTTTGCTCTTGATTCACTGGTCTGATTCTACATACACATTAGAATATTCGACACACATTCTACACATTATACACACACACACACTTCTCACACACATACTCTTTGTTTAAATAAATTAATAAATTGTTGTATTTATTTGTTAAAGCTAGAGTTGTTTAGTATGTTGTGTTGGGGAAGAATGAGAGGGGGCATGATCCAGGGGTGAGTGGGAGTAAGAAAGAGGTGTCTACAGACTGAGGGAGTTTTGTGGACGGATTCTGGTGGTTTCTCTAGGACAATAATATTGGGATAAAAAATTGTGGGTGTTGATTCCCCTCACTCCAGGGTGTCAGAATGATTTGACTTGACACACGGTAACACTAAGTTCAACGTTTTATTTACACTTCACATGCAACACAATCTAATTCGGCATGTCGCCCGCACAATGTGAATACAATAATACACACAGTCAATGAATCAATACAAGCCTCTCTCAAACCACGTCTGTCCAGTCCGAATACTCAAGCCTCGTCTGCCGTTTCTCGCTCTGAGCACTTGCCCTGTGGGATCGAGTCCAACGGGAACTGCATGCGTCACGCCAGTGGCCATACGCCTTACAGAGGAAGCATTTGGTTAGGCGTTTATAGCTTCTTCGCTCTTTGTCTTGCTTATTCGCGTAGTTTTGCAAGTATTTTAGATATTCTAGGTTTTTATCACACATCTCTGTTTGATTGTGTGCTAGTTGGCGAAATCTACATTGCTGGTATTTCTCAGTACTAGGCTTAAATGATCTTTGCCTATTGTAGGGCTCTGATCTTGGTTTGTCATATGTAGCAGCTGCTACAAAACTTAAGTCAGTCAACCCACTGGAAAAACACTGCTTGTTGGCTGTAAAATAGCAAGAACCTCGTTTTTCTATCTGTTCTACACTTTCACACTGACACTCTAGCAGAAACTTGGAAAATGGAGGTGGAAGAGATGAGATGATTTTATCTCTAAGGGTGAGATCTTTTAATTTATTAAAGTTATCATTAATCTTGGCCGCAGGCAGCCATTTGCTGAAAATATCCTGTACTACAGAAATGTAGTCAGAGAACGTTTGTGTAGGTTTTGGAGATATCTTACTAAATTGTTCTCTGTAGCCTGATTAGTTTTTGCAGCCAACTCCAATTCTGCCTGTTTCATAGCTGCTTCTGCTTTTTTAGTATCGGCCTCTACTTCTGTCTTTTTCAGCTCCCTTTCCGCTGCTCTTTCATCGCGTTCCCTAGCTTTCTCCTGTGCTAGGAGGTGTTCTGAATATTTTGTTTCACTCCACTTTGTGAACTCATCACCAGTTAACTTTAACTTTAAATCCATCTCAATGAAATCATTTAAAGTCGACATGATGGAACGTTTCAATGAAAATGAATTCTCACACACGCAATTTTGTTATAAAGTGTTAGTAATTTGAACAATTTATACAATATTTCTGATTTTACAGCGCGTGCCTAAACTTGCATACAAAAGTATATGAAAAAGGTAATACTTAAGTGCTCTGGAGACGCTGGAGAATGGTGAAAACAGGTCCAGAGACTGTAGGGTCGTTACTATTCGGACAAATGACCTCTACGGGTAACAGATTCAGGTGACACACAAAAACCTGTTTACTTTTGGAGGAAAAAATTTTAGAATCTGTGTTTTTGTGAGATGTATGCTTGTCGACTAAGTTTTGGTTTAGGTTTGTATGCCGTCGAGTGTTATTGTTGGTCGTAATGTCGCCTGTTCAACAATTTCCACAAGTTTCTTTTTTTCCCGAACTTTCTGCTTCCACACGTTACACAACTACTTTCACGAAGACAAGTTAGCCATGTTTACACATTAAGCAACTATGATGGTACATCGCTTACACACAGATCAAATTTAGTAAGGACGTAGACATCATGTTCACACTTTTATGAGGACAAGTTACACACGGTTCACTTATGATTTAACTTAAGGTTGGACGAACGCCCCCCACGTTCACACATGTCAGGTTCTCACATTTAAGGATGAATCTGGCTCGCTTCACCTAACATATGCGAGACATACACAGTCACAGAATGATTTGACTTGACACACGGTAACACTAAGTTCAACGTTTTATTTACACTTCACATGCACCACAATCTAATTCGGCATGTCGCCCGCACAATGTGAATACAATAATACACACAGTCAATGAATCAATACACTCACAGACTCAAACCACAGCCGCGCAGTCTTCTATCTTCTCACAAGAGATACTAGCAATCGACATTCAGGCACAGCAATAATACAAGCCTCTCTCAAACCACGTCTGTCCAGTACGAATACCCAAGCCTCGTCTGCCGTTTCTCGCTCTGAGCACTTGCCCTGTGGGATCGAGTCCAGCTTGTACTTGCTTGACCACTGGCGGTTACTCTAACTCACCAGCGAACCTGTGGATAGGTAACTGGTATTTGCCTGGCGCTCGTAACGACGCCGCGGCACAACTATTTGGGATTATGACACAGGGACGACACTAAAGTAATAAAGGATTACTACGACACTGGCTAACAAACGGCCTTCTCTACTCCTGGTCCACAAACGGCCTTCTCTACTCCTGGCCCACAAACGGCCTTCTCTACTCCTGGCCTACAAACGGCGACTGATAAATACTCCGGCGCAATGCCGAAGGTGTTACGAATGCAATTTGTAATCTCGCATACTGCGTACGAAAAACAATTTAAGGCGATTTGGAAGCCGACCGCAAGAGCGTTGGTTCCGATACAATGGTATGAGTGCCGGTTGTTCAGAAATCAATAGCAAACTACTCAACGTAAGCTTGTCAAGAAATCACAAACATCAAAAATCGATGGGGTCGACTATGAATACCTGTACAGGATATGCAACTAACTTTGTTTGAAAACGACTACATATTAAGGAAAAGCAATCGATCATGTGCCATGCCGGAAAGCGTGGGCGGTTATGACTCGCCATTTCACTCGATCACCAGCGTCGTGGATCAGCTCAGTGTTCCTGTCTCCATGCCATGTGGCCAAGCCATCCAGGTATTTTGCTCTCGGTCTTCCTCTTGGTCTGGTCCCTTCGATCTTGCCAGTTGTCACTAAGTTCTCCAATCCATTTCTTCTCACAACATGTCCAAAAAATTGTGACTGTCTACGTCTAATTTCTCTAATCAATTTACGATTTTCATTTGTCTCCTATAGTACTTGGTCATTGGTTTTTCTGTCTGTCCATGGTATTCTTTGCATTTTCCTCAGAAACCACATTTCTGCAGCCATCAGACGTTTTTCAGCTTGACTGCACATTGTCCAAGTTTCACATCCATACAACAGAACAGGCTCTATGTATCCCCTCAACACTCTTTTTCTCGTTTCAATTGACATCTTTTTATTGATCAGAATGTTTTTCATCTTGCTAAAGGCTACTTTTGCCATGGCGATTCTTGTTCTAATCTCTTCAAGGCGTCTCCCATCAGATGTTATGACTGTTCCGAGATAATTGTACCGATTCACTTGTTGAAGAGTATTCCCATTTACTTGGTTTCTGCAGCCAAACTGATTGAATTCTTCAACGTTTCCCATTGATCATCCACATCCTGGAATAGAATCTCTAGATCAGAAAATATAAAAATCTTTTCTGTAATTCTATGTTGAATTTGTTTTGTATTTCCTTGTCATTACCCAATGTACACAAATCATATTTAGTGTTTCCTGTTATATACTTGACTTTCTTCAGCTTTATCCTCAATGTTCCTGTAAGTAGTCTGTGGTCACTATAACAATCAGCACTGGGAACAGTTTTTGCTACTGTTAGTGCGTTTCTAAACCTTCTGGTAATCAGAATGTAGTCAGTCTGGTTTCTGATCCTGCTATCAGGACTCCTCCATGTCCATAATCTTCTAGGGTGTTGCTTAAACCAGGTGTTTCCTACAATCCTTTCCTGTTCTTTTGCCCACTCTACCAGTCTGTATCATCTTTCATTTCTCTCTCCTAAACCATAGTTTCCTATTGTGTATCTATCACCTTGATTTCCTACTTTTGCATTGAAGTCTCCTATTATGATGTTTATTTCTGAATTTTTACATTTCTTTAAGGCAGAGTCTATGTCATTATAAAATTCCTCTACACTATCTTCACTGGACTCTCCTGTTGGGGCATATACTTGAATAACATTTATGCTAAAAAAGGCTGCCACTAAATTTAACTTAATTTAAGGAAAAGCATGTTATTTAAAATAAAAAAAACGCTTCTTAAGAGAAAGAAAGAACAATAACCATTCTTAACATTTTATCAGTTTAAGGAACTGCATGGCCGAATGGATAAGACCGAGTGCTCTTAAACTTCCGGATTTCTGATGCTGAGGTTCAACCCCTACACCTATCAGTTGGACTAAAATGTTAACTTCTCGTCCTTGACTTGTGGTCGTAAATTACAATTACTACAGAAGTCAGATTGGTTCAACTGATGCCGAGGGACACTGGTAATAGGGAAAGCTAATCCACACACAAACATCAATCAAGTGCACTAGAAATAGTAGCAAATTTATGGGCTAGTCTTGAATTCAAAGCGAACGAACGGGGAAAAAAAAAGAAAAAAAACCAAACAAAAACAGAAAATATTAAAGAAATCCAGCTTTGTTCAAAATATTGGTTCTCAATAAAGGGCTGGCGAAGGGGGTCACGGACGGAGTTCGTTATCTCGCAAACAGCGTTCGCAACACAGCTGCGGGCGATTTGCCAGCAGACCACGCTGCGTTGGATTTTACGAAATGGTATGGGTGCCGGTCGTTCAGAAAGCAAAGGCAAACTACTTAACGTAAACTTGCCAAGAGATCACAACAGCAAAAAAGCTGTTGCTGATTGCAACGTCCTATAAAGGATATGCAACTAACTGTTTTAACAATAAAGGGCAACGCCAACAAAGACTAAACGCCCTTGTTTTGCACTAAATAAAAACCAACGAAATAAAAGTACCTGTTTTTACACCCAGAGAGACATGGTTATTTCCTTGCAGGTGTCTAATGTTCAGCTGGATTTCAAGTCGTCTTCATTATCCTTGTGTCTGTAGCTATACCCAGAAGGAAGTGTCAGTTGCAAGTGTCAAGGATTTTCTGCGGGATCAAGGCAGATTGAACTGTTGAGGCTGTCGGATGCTGACGGAATGTCTCCTGTAGATCTTCCAGACTTAGGGGCATGTAACTTTAACTCTTGACCTGGCTCAGGCTAGATCATATATGCTCGGGCATTAATTCCTCCTAGGGATTTATTTTCCAGGAATGATTTTTGTGACGCTACAAGTGCAAGTGTTTAGATTCTGACAGGTACACTGGTGTATGTTGTAAAGATGTATACAGTTTGCTGTTACCTACTTTCTTTCCTTCCTGTTTCCCGTCATTAATTCATTTATTTATTAATTCATCCATTCATTAATTCGTTCCTCCATTCACCCACGCATGAATTTGGTCGTGGCGAAGTAATCACGCCGTCTGTCTTACGCTCCGAAGGTTGTGGGTTTCTTTACGGATTACGTCACTCGGTTCACGAGTGCACATTCTCTTCTATGCACCCCCGGGGCTTGTCGCTGAAGTTAAGGGTTTCGTGCTCTGTGCGGCCCTTTCGGCAACCGCCCTACGGACACAGGCCCAGCAATTTAGGGAAAACCCCGTGCAATGAAGTCAGTCATCTTGCCTTTAAACCCCTTTAGCATTTTTATTATTTCATTTGTCCGTTCGTTCCTTCATCTCATCATATCATCTCATCACTCATCATCTTATCTTATCTCATTATTTCATCTCATCTTACCATCTCATCTCATCATCTCAGCTCATCATTTCATCTCATAGTCTCATCTCATCTCATCTCATCTCATCTCATCTCAACTCATCATCTTATCTTATCTCATCATTTCATCTCATCTTACCATCTCATCTCATCATCTCATCTCATCATCTCATCTCATCGTCTCATCTCAACTCATCTCATCTCAACTCATCATCTTATCTTATCTCATCATCTCATCTCATAGTCTCATCTCATCTCATCTCAACTCATCATCTTATCTTATCTCATCATTTCATCTCATCTTACCATCTCATCTCATCATCTCAGCGCATCATCTCATCTCATCGTCTCATCTCAACTCATCATGTTCCTCTTGTGCCTTGCGGTGTCGAGGTGAAGTATAAACAGCGGACAGTGACCGTATATGGTCTTCATAAATCGAGATTCCCATGGACTCTGTAATTCCATCTACCCATCGTTTACATGATAGGCCTCTTCTTCTGGTTCCATTTGATCTGTACATCATTGCTTGTTGTGGTATACTGTTAATTGGTTTAGTAGTTATATGGTCGAGCCATTTACCTTGCTTTTATCTAATGTAATCTAGCGCTGCTATAACCCCTACTTTAGTCCTGATTTCTTCATTACTGATTTTCTCTCTTCTTGATACATTGAGCATTCTTCATAGGAATCTCATATCCGCTGTTGTAATGTTTCTTTTCTGTTTTTCTGCCACTGTCCAGGTTTGGCATTGGTAGCATAGATTTTGTAGGAACATTATGTTGTAGAGTGCGCCTTCATTCCTTCTTTCCCTTCATAAATAAGTAATCTATAGAGTCTTTAATTTGTTATATATTTTGAAATTTACTGATTTTCCGGTTATTAAGGATTTGCCACGGTATCGACCCACTCTTATAAAATGGCTAAATGTTCAGCTGAACTAATAAAAATGCAAAAGGGTTACACGCCTCGGTACATAGACTTCTTGTTCGTGCGTTCTTGATTTCTCTATTTCATTCTAAGTTAGCCCTCTTTCTGACTCTTAATTGTAGCAGTCTCTTGAGTTTTGTAGATACCCAGACAATACTAATTTCTCCAAAGATGATCTGAAGTAAGACAGTCTGATGTTCATATCGCCACATTCACGGTCGTCACCTGGTTTCCATTTCTGCACAAGAGACAGCTGGAGTCGTATGTGATGTTGTGGACAATTACATTGACTCATGACAAGAGAGTTATTGTACGGATTTTCATCCCGGGAACACATGTTCGTGAGTTTTATATGTTTGTACAGAACGAAATGAAAGACATGTTTATGTGTTTTCTACTTTCTTTCCGCCTGCTCCTTGGCGAAGGTGTTACGGACTCGGTTCGTGATCCCGCATACCCGCGGCCGAAACAGAGCTGCCCGCGATTTGGAAGCAGATTGCGTTGCGTTGGTATTTTTTACGAAATGGTAGGTATGGGTGTTGGTCGTTCGGAAAGCAATGGCAAACTACTGAACGTAAAACTTGCCAAGAGTTCACAACAGAAAAACATGCCAGTGTTCACTGCAACGTCCTGTAAAGGATATGCAACTAACATTTTTTTAAACTTTCTTTCCAGCGACTCGGCGGAGATATATTTATGTTGTGAACAATTACAATAACTCCTCAAAAGAGTTTTAGTTTCTTCGTTTTGGGTTTTCTTCTCAGGGGCAAATCAACAATCAATAATTGTTGTAGGCTGGTATTCTTAATGTTGTTCAAGCAGACATGCCAGTTAGCGGGCGCGTAGGCTGAGTTGGTAGGGAACTGCACCGATAATGTCACCAGCACGGGCAGGCTTCTACCCATAGCAAGAAACTGCTTCCGGACAATATTTTTTATTACACACGTCTACCAAGGATCTGTGTCTACGTGGCGCTCAGCTACAATAATTCTCAACACACATTCTAGTAGCCGAGTTTTCTAATTTCTGTGACGATACTGGTTGGTTGCTTGGTTTTATTAATTTGTGAATCCCCTGTAAGACTAAGCTTTACCCAATTAGACCGTAGCTTTGGCGTTCAGGTCGTTTGGTGGGGTTTAAAGAGGTGTAAAGGCTAGAGAAGAGACTTCGTGCGTCGGGTTTTATCCCACATAATTCGGTTTCTTTCCGCTGGCTCGATTGCCGAAAGCGAGGCACAAAGCACGAACACACAAATGTCTCGGAGAAAATTTCCTCGTGAACTGAACGGCGGAGTTCGGGATCGAACCCACAACCTTCAGTACGCAGGACAAGCGGCTTAAGGACTTTGCCACGGAGAAACGACAGTTGCGATCAATGCTTCCTCAAAGGGGCATGTATGGACGGCGATGAGAACGGCATTTATGGACGCCAATGAGAACGGCATGTGCGATCAATGCTTCATGTAAAGGGCACATGTCAATGAGAACAACAATTGCCACCAATGTTTACTCTAAACTAAGAAGCTTACTGGGTAAATGTTGTTCGCATTAGAGTGACTAGTATAGGTTGGATGATTGATTGGTTGGTTGGTTGGATTATTTATTGCTTGATTGGTTGGATTATTGGTTGGATGATTGGTTGATTGATTGTATGGATGGTTGAACAGCCAGCGAGGAGTCATACTACTAATGGTTTCCAACGCTATCTGATTGAAAGTTCTCCTGGTCTTCCCTCTCAGTATTGCGATTCTACCAGAACCCCTGGCGTTTCCCCCTCTCTACCCCCATCCCCCCCCCCCCCCGAAATCTCATTCTTTCCACATTCTCAATCTGTTCCCCGGCCCTCTCCACCTGGTCCCACAGGCGCACGACCACATTTCCCTTGTCCATAGGTAATCTATCACCAAGAGGTGCACTCCCTTCCAGCCTATCAGCCTGTTCATTCTCCCAGCACTCCCGCATGAACATGGCAAACAATCCATGGGCGCTTCTAAAACTATCAGGATCGTTCTTTCGTTTTAAATATACCCAGAACCTCGGTATGGCAGTCGCGAGCACATTCCCCATGTCGTTATAATATATATTTTGATATGGTTGTTCTCGGTTGGCTTCATAAGAAATGTATGGATGAAATCATGTATGGAAGGGAGTGGTAGAAGGGCAGAATATTAGATGCGCTTGCGTACCCAATTATTAACCCTTTGAAAATAAAATATTTTCGTTCGTTCTTTCGCTTGCTCTCAATGATCATGTGTTGGAATCCCATTTCCGACGCATGTAACAACAAGACAGACAGACAGACAGACAGACAGACAGACAGACAGACAGACAGACAGACAGACGGACGGACGGACGGACGGACGGACGGACGGACGGACAGCCAGCCAGCCAGCCAGCCAGCCAGCCAGCCATACAGACAGACAGAAAGAAAGAAAGAAAGAAAGAAAGAAAGAAAGAAAGAAAGAAAGAAAGAAAGAAAGAAAGAAAGAAAGGTCGACCCAGCCTAAAATGGCTGTTTAAAGATGTCCTGGATAGAAAATGTGTCCGGTGTGATACAGAACACTTCAGCCGCCGATTGTCTATGTGTGTGTGTGTGTGTGTACAATTATGCGTTAGCACATTATGTCGAACACTCCTCTAGGCGTTAACAGGGTTCTTTACTTCCACTACTTACTTTACTGTAAAACATTATCAATATGTGCCATGTCGATATGAGTGGGAGATCATACTTTTCTATCTTACACGATCACCAGAATCGCGGATCAGTTATGTTTTATTGTCTGGACCATGCCATGTGGTCAGGCCATCCAGATATTTACTTCCCAGCCTTCCCCGTATTCTTTTCCCCTGAATCTTGCCAGTTTTCACCTAGTTCTCTATTTTAGGTCATCTCATAATGTGCTAAAAATTTTCACTGTCTGTGTCTAATTTATCCAATCATTTTACGGTTTTCATTTGTTTCTTCTAGGACTTGCTCATTAGTTTTTCTGCCTGTCCATGGTATTCTTTGTACTTTCCTCAGAAACCCACATTTCCACTGCCATTTGATGTTATTTTTTTTTTTCAAATTGTCTGCTCATTGTCCCTGTTTCACTACCCACACAAAAGTACAGGTTTTAAATAGCACCTCTGCACTCTTTTTCTTGTTACAATTGACATGTTTTCATTTGTTAATACGTTTTCCATCATGCAAAAGCCTACCATCGCCGTAGCGATTCTTGTTCTAATCTCTTCAAAGCACCTCCCATCAGATGTTATGACTGTTCCGAGATAACTGTACGGATTCACTTGTTGAAGAATATGTCCGTTTACCCGTATATTACATGGTGGTATAGTTAACAGTTTAAGACACCGTTTGCACTTCATGTAGCATATTGGTAACTGTTTGTTGTTGTTGTTGTTGTTGTTGTTGTTGTTGTTGTTGTTGTTGTTGTTGTTGTTACTGTTGCTGTTGATTGTGAATCACTCTCATCAAGGCCGGTCCGAAAAGATTCTCGATCGCCTGTAATTTCTCTTGCCTCCTGTACGTTGATTCCTAAGGTATCTTCAATGTCCTATGTCTGTCTTCGTTGTGGTCGACACCTGCCCTTACTTCGAGGGACCTTGCCCACTACAGTTACACTTCCGCAACCACTGTTTATGCACTCACTTTCTTCGATTTTCAGACCTTGTGTGTCATTATTTGTTTATGTTTCTTGGTCCAATAATGTCATAATTTGTCTTTAATATTTATCTGCTTTAGTGCTGAAGGATAGTCTATCGCGGCATGTGAGCTCTCATTTGTATAGAAGGACGATACATCGCCATGCTAGGGTCATTGTGTTATTTGTTTCGTTTCGTGGTATCTTTCGCAACTGCAATGTTCAGTGAACGGAAATTTACATTCACATTACAATTTTACTTGTTCATTTAATTGTGTACCATGTGTGGTACAAACCTTCATGTTTGATTGGCACTGAATCTGTTAAGTTCAAAGCACCGATTTTCTGTTTCAGTGACTGTTAAATGTTCATTACTCGCATCCGTATGTGGTCACGTGAAAGATGCACGTTTTCAAACATTTCACTTGGCTTTGTTTGTTGGTGCTGTGTGCTGTAGGCTCTTAACACCGTTTAACCCGTGTGATACTATGGCTAGCCGGCGTCTGTCTTATTTAGAATATCTCCCATTTTTCAAAACAATATAGTTCCTTAATGAATAACACACAGAAGCCACAACTATATATTGAACGATTTCTTTAACGATTTCTTAACTGGTATATTCCGCTAAAACTAGTCGGTTGCATACTGCATAGCTATAAATCAAATGAAGTGAATAAAAGAATACATCTTTAGCTAAAACTGGGAGAGGAAGAGAGGGGAAAAGATAGCGGGAATAGAGAGTAGAGAGGAAGAGAGACACACAGAGAGAGGTGAAGAGAGCCGCATAGAGGAAAAAAAGGTGTGGGGGTCGAAAAAAGGAGAAAAAATGAGAGAGGAGAGGAGCGAGAGGAAGAGAGAGATGGGAAGAGATAGAGAGAGGCAGAGAAAAGAAGAGAGAGAGAGAGAGAGAAAGAGAGAGAGAGAGAGAGAGAGAGAGAGAGAGAGAGAGAGAGAGAGAGAGAGAGAGAGAGAGAGAGAGAGAGAGAACGGAAACAAATTTCCGAAACGTTGCTATATTAACTAGAAAAGTGTCTAGTTGGTCATACGTGGAATTACACTTGTTCCTGCAGCAAGGCGTTGTCGCCATTTGGAGGTGACAAGTTCGGATTACGGTTGGTAATTATAGCTTTCAAATTTTATGTTGTCTAGTGCGTCCTCTAGTCTCTACTTCTTTCTTCTCCTTCTGTGAGTGCCAAACAATACTACGTGTGTTTATTTATGTAACTATGTTAACTAGCTTCGTAGTGACTGGTTAGACAATCGTCCTGGTCTCCAAGGTCGAACCAACCTGAAATGGACCCCCAAAATATTCTCGGAAATAATGGCCACCAGTAATAATATTCACCACATCACCAATCAGGTGCCGTTTGATTTGTACAAATATAAGCCTTGCACCATATACCCAATGCGCCAGGTGGCGTGTTACAGGGTCAAGAAGAAGTCCGTCAACGCTCGTGACTCCACCAGCACAACACCCCGATGTTTGCAGGGAGATTGACATTTAAGGAAAATGTTTGAAGTCGGAACACGGAAATGTACAACTGTTCAAACAGCACTTGTTTTAAAGATGTATTGGCGATTAAAAGGCCTCAATAAAGTCTTAACAAAGACTAGGCCATTTAATTAACACCATTTAACCAGATAATAAGGAAAAGCCACATTCAGCATGAGATCTCCAAGAAGTGGCCTCTACTAAATTCTCCAAAGCAGTGATAAATTAATTCACACATTTAGATTCTTAACAAAAGCTACCCAAATGAAGTGTCCACTCTACTGTCAGCGCATTCAGAGATTTCTGACCAGATGCGATCTTGACATGGACCAGTGACCCACTGAACACATCGTGGAGCGACGGGTCGGAAACGTTCCAGGTGAGTTGAGATTGTTTCGCGCCAGTTCTAGTGGTCTTGAAATTGATGTACTGGGCAGCTGGGATATTGATGTTGGAGTCGGTAAGATTTCCTTTCGTGACGAAGGTCAAGTATTTGGGTTACTGGACTTAGCTAAAGTGTTTGCTGGGACGTAATGCATGGTTGATGAGCGGATAGTGGCGGTTTTGGAGGGTCAGTCTTTGATACCAAGGACGCGGGTTTTAACTGTCAGGAAAGTAAATTATTTATAGCCGTGAAAGACTTTTTTTTCAATAAAGTTAAATGTGTACAAAGTGTACCTATTAAAGTTAAATGGACACAAATTGTATCTGTCCAAGTTAAATGGATACAAATTTTATCTATGAAAGTTAGAATTCAGACACATTTAATCTATCAAAGTTTATGGACCTCAGATGTATCTGTTTTTGGGGTTGTTGTTTTTTTTTGTGTGTTCGCATATCCTTTACAGGACATCGCTGTCAACATCAGCATCTTTCAGCTGATTGTTGATTTCTTGGCAAGATTACACTCAGTCGTTTGCAATTGCTTTTTGAGCGACCGGCGCACATACCCAGTAAGTTACCGACGCAGTGAGAACCGCTACCGATTCTTGCGCACGTCACGTTACTCACGAGAGTATACGGGATTACGGAGAAAGACGTTAAACCTCTGGGCCAGGGAGCCCAGCCAGATGTATCTATCAACGTTAAATGATTACACATCTTATCTACGAAAGTGAAATGAATATAAATTGTATCGATTTAAGTTAAATGCATACACATTTTATCTATCAAAGTTAAATTATTACAAACTTATCTCTCAGAATTAACTGGGCCCATCATCATCATCAAGTGCCTCGCCGGCTGGCGTAGGCGTTCATGGCTCTCCACAGATCTCGGTCTTTGGTGTTCTGGATCAACTCCGCTGATGATATTCCTCCATGCCACCGTCTCAGTCCGTCCAGCATCATTTCTCTTGGTCTGCCTCTGCCTCTCTTCCCCTCGATCTTTCCAGTTGTCACGATGTTCTCCAATGCCTCTCTTCTCATCACATGACCAAAGAAAGATGTTTGTCTCTTTCTTATTGTTGTATATAGTGTTCTAGTTTCATTAGCCTCTTTCAGGCAATCGTTGTTAGTTACTCTGGCAGTCCAAGGAATTCGCAACATTCGTCTTAAAAACCACATCACTGTTGCTTCTAAGTTCTTCCTAATTTGTTCATTTACATTCCAAGATTCGCTGCCATACAGCAAAACTGGTTCTATATAGCATTTTAGTACTCTCTTTCTTACATTCATTGATAGCGACTTATTGCATAAGATACTCTTCATTTTCTGAAATGCTGTCTTTGCCTGCCCTATTCTGCTCTTAATCTCTGTTGTACATCTTCCATCTGATGCTATAAGTGCCCCTAGGTATTTAAAATTATCAACTTGGTTGAGAATTTCCCCTTCTATTTCTATGTCACATTTTGGCGTCCCCATTTTCTTTGATATCACCATTGTTACTGTTTTCTTGATATTCAAGGACAGTCCTTTCTGTGCACTCTCTGTTACTACACTGTCCAATAATTGTTGTAGGTCTGTTGCATTATCTGCTACCAATACTGTGTCATCTGCATAGCGTATATTGTTTATATTATATCCTCCGATTAGTATTCCTGGCTTCTCTTTGATCTCTCTCATTATTACTTCGCTATACAGGGAGAAGAGATCGGGTGACAAGACTCCAGATTTAATTTTTTTTCCCGCATATCCTTTATAGGACATCGCTGTCAACATCAGCATTTTACCGCTGTTATTGATTTCTTGGCAAGATTACGCTCAGTAGTTTGCCATTGATTTCTGAGCGGCTTTGATCTATCAAGAAGTAAATGGACATAAATGTTATCTATCAGACTTTTAAAAACGTTAGTTGCATATCTTGTACAGGACGTAGCATTCAACTCCGGCATTTTTGGACTGTTTGTGATTCCATTGCAAGTTTGCGTCCAGTAGTTTGCTATTGCTTTCTGAACGACCGGCACTCACAGCATTTTCATAAGAAACCAGCGCGAAAATCAACACAAATTGTATCTTCCAAAGGTCAATTGGACACACATGTCATGTTCCAAACTTAAATAGACCCAAATTGTACCTATCATACTTAAATGGACATTCATTTTATTTATAAAGTTTTTTGGTTGTTTGTTTTTAAAAATTTTAGTTGCATGTCCTTCGCAGAACGTTGCAGTCAGCGCATGCATTTATTGACTGTTGGTGATTTACTCAGCAGTTTTACCTTTATTGATTTATTATTGCTTTCTTATGCCGGTCTCTCTGGCTGTGGGGTTACAACACTTTCTCTCTGTAATCCCGTTTATCACGCAGAGTCTCGCAGCGGAGCGAGAACTGAGGTGGTTCGACCCCCGCTCGTGACTTGCGGATACTGAGCCGGCCGCTCAGAAAGCAATGGCAAACTACTGAGCGTAATCTTGCCAAGAGATCAACAGACAGCTGAAAGATGCTGGTGTTGACAGCTAAGTCCTGTAAAAGGATACGCAAAACATTTATTGCTTTCTTAATGACAACGCCTCGTATCATTGAAATTACCGCAAGGCGATCTACTTTCAAGCCGTCTTATGTTAACTACACTGTTGTATGTATGTGTTTAGATTGGTATATGTTGCCTAACCGGTTGTATATATGTATTTAAATTGTATATGTTGCCTCACTGTTGTATATATGTGTTTACTATGTTGCTTATACTATTGTATATATGTGTTTACTATGTTGCTTATACTATTGTATATATGTGTTTACTATGTTGCCTACACTGTTGTATATTTGTATCTAAATCATATATGTTGCCTGCATAGTTGTTTATCTTTGTGATCGAGACAATGAGCACTCTTGTCGTTAAGCAGACATGTGGTATCTAATGACAATAAAAAGAATACTATTGGTCGACATAAACACGAATAAGACAGTTCCTGGAGATTCAATTTAAATTGGAATATGTGATTAGAGAACATACCTGTGTACAGATAAGTGGTGTGGCATGCTATGAGAGGAAATAAACACAGCGACAACTTACAGACAGAAGTCTCAAACAATATGCTGCACGATGTATTATTTGTGCAGGAACTATGCAGGAAGAAAAAAATAAAAAGAAAGATTAATAAACCAACACAGAACTGGTGTCGTGAACCGCTACAAGCTGCGGGATATAGTGACAGGGGATCCGAGCACTTATGGGCTGCATGGTTTGATGTGCAATGAGGATGACCTGTCGACTAACTAACTTATTGTTTGTTGCTTTTGTGTTTCAATTTAGTAAGAGAATACGTTGTTTTGAATTAGTGAAACTGTAAAACATGAATGGAAAAGAACAAGAGGAAATAAAGACATACATACCTTGCTTGCCCCACTTGTCTAGTTTTGGCGAAACTCTAATTTATTCAAGACGCTAGTGATGAATTGTTGGTTGGTTGGTTGGTTGGTTGGTTGGTTGGTTGATTGGCTGGCTGGCTGGCTGGTTGGTTGGTTTGTTGGTTGGTTTGTTGGCTGGCTGGCTGGCTGGTTGGTTGGTTGGTTGGTTAGTTGGTTGGTTGGTTGGTTGGTTGGTTGGTTGGTTGGTTGGTTGGCTGGCTGGTTGACTCGTTGACCCGTATGTATGGTATGTTACACATTCCTTATGTGTGTATAATGCCCATGTTAAACATTGCTGCAGTGAGTATCGTATTATTGATTATTTTTCATGCGTTGTAATGTTCATTGTTCATTTGTTGTCTAAGATTAGCTTCAAAAGTGATGTTAAATGAAATAATCTATGAGAGGAAATAGAGAAGAAAGGCAGAATGTCAGACGGGCCTGCGTGATTATTCCTTAACCCTTCAGAACTAAAGTTTGTTCGTTCGTTCGTTCGTTCGTTCATTCGTTGATTGACTAGTGGGTTGTTTGGCTGACTGCTTCATTGCTTGGCTGACTGGCTGGCTGCGTGGCTGACTGGTTGGTTAATTGTTTGACTGACTGGTATTATTGATTGCTTGGCTCACCGGTTGGTTTGATTCCCTGGCTGACTGGCTTATTGATTAGTCCTCTGTAATATTGACTTTTTACTCTTAAATGGGAACCATTAACGATCAATTTTTCCTTTGACGATCAAGTATTTCGAGTCATAAAATCTATCAGAGTTAGGCTACGCAGAGATCGTCTTTTCGTCCCAATAGCAAGCTACCACATGTAATGTGATTCAGAGCCGCCTTCTCCTCTCCAGGCTCCTAAAGTAGCAGTAGCATATGCTAGACCAATGGTTCTCAATCTTTCTTGGCCCATGCCCCCCTTTACCATATGTTCAGAACGCCACCCCCCCTCCTTCCCCCTTTCGAATTTCCTTCTTATAAATCCCCCCCCCCCTCACCCTTACATAGTATACATCAAAATGGAAGCTAAATTTAATAACACATACTAGAACAAGTCTAGACATTTACATAAAACGTGATTTGCGAGTCTACTTACGTTATAAAACGAATTTCATTACGGCGAGAAGTACAGAACAGTAAAATGTAGAGGGAAAAACAATATCAAGTAACTGGTTCTTGTATTAATACGATCTTGAAATAATCTTAATTCCCCCCCCCCCTCTGGAAACCCTAAAATTCCCCCTGGGGTGGGGGTGGGGGGGGGGGAAATTCCCCACCGGTTGAGAACCACTGCGATGGCCGATCACTAGAACTTCACATCTACGAGAGAGGCACGGCGAACTTTGAAATGTTGGCCAGACTAAGGCCCTGAAGAGGTGCCCCAAGGTCTAGGCCGTTGTGAAACCTGGTCATAATCTTTCTATCTCGGCGGCTGTGCTCTGGTCATCGTGTGAGATGGCAGCCCAGGCAAGGGAAATATTAATTTGTGATCTCGGTAATCTGATCTATAATAATCTTGTGAAATAACCAGCCAAAGAATGGTGATGATTATATTGTATGCCTCAACGGCCTGTGTTGTAGTGATTGTCTGAGATGGCGAACCAAGCCTGATTACGATTATGTGATCTCAACGGAAGCACAGTGATCGTGTGAAATAGTGCACTAGGGATGGTTATGATTATATTATGATTTCAGCGGTCTGGCGTATATTGATTACAGTTGTATCATAATCTCAATGGTCTGGGGTATATTGATTATTGTTACATCATAATCACAATGGCCTGAAGTATATTGACTATAGTTATATCATCATCTCAGCGGCCTGGGGGTATACTAATTAGCAATCAATCAACATATTTCATATTCTTCTTTGCTTCTGAGTTAATTCCCTGTTCCGTGGCAAAGAAGTTACGGACGCAGTTCGTAATCCCGTATACCGCGTTCGAAACTCATCTGCGGGAGATTTGGCAAAAGACCGCCTTGCTTTGGTTTGTTTTTATGAAATTGTACGGGTGCCAGTCGTTCAGAAACAAATGGCAAAGTGCTGAACGCAAATTTGTCAAGAGATCACAAACACAAAAAATGTTGGGGTTGACTGCGATGTCCTGTAAAGGATATGCAACTCACTTAACTTTTCTTGAATTATTTGAGGTCAGGAAGTCTTGTTAAGCGGGAAACGCACATAGACAGTGAGTTGGCTAATTGGGCGCGTTATGTGTGATATAGTGGTGGTGGGGTAAAGTAGAGCACACCTTTGGAGAGAGGGATAGAGTCGAGAACTAGAAAGTATTTAGAATGGGAATAGAGAGTAAATAATTTGTAAGTGAAATAAACATAGTTTGAAAGGAGTTCACGATGTAAAGAAAGGTGGGGATATGGAGTGTAGCTAGAAAATGGACAAAACACAAACAAACAAACGAAAACTCCAACAACAAATTAAGCCGATTGCTATTTTTTGGCGTGATAGAACAGACAAATCATATGACTAGAAAAGTATACAACTAACACAGCGATAGTTTCAAACAAATAAAAAGATGTTAGTTGCATGTCTCTAACACTCCGGTGCATAAAATAAAAGTCGCTTAAAAGGCGACAGGGTCGATTTCATTGCAGTGGGTTTTTATCCCTTATGGCCCATTCTCTTTCCGCAGCATGGAAAGCGTCGCATAAAGTACAAACTCCATAGTTCCAGTGGCGACCCTCAGGAGTCTCAGAAAAAAACTGCACTTGTGAACACTAAGGACGCGGTCTGGAATTAAACCCACAACCTTCGGAGCCTGAGTCAGACGGTGACCACTTCACTACGGAGTTTCCCGGCGCAGTCAACCCCAACATTTGTTAATTTTTTCATTCAGTTTACGTTCAGTAGTTTGTTATTGCCTTTTCTGTGACATAACTCGGAGAGGCGAATAGATATCTAGATGAAACGCAAATAAACCGATGTGAGGTTAAAAAAAAAAAAAAAATAACAGGATAAGCGAAAGGGTAACTAGATGAGGCAATAATGAACTGTCTAAAGTGAAAACAGGGCTAGATTTGATTAAAATAGAACTAAGAATGAACAAGAAATAGTTTAGGTGTGAAGAGAATCAGTCGAAGTGAACATAGAACATGATAATGGAAACGGAGAACTAGTTTAGGTGAAATGAGAACTAGGTGACAAGAAAATAGAAAAAGATGAAATGGAAAAAAAGAGAACCGGATGCAGGGGAAAAGATGTCTCAAAGAAGCGAAAAGAGAGGTAGATGATGTCGTGAAATGAGAGAGAAGTAGATACACCGGCACTGTGGCGAACGGGTTGCTGTCTTAATCCTACATACCACTTTCGAAAGACAGCTGCTGGCGATTTGGCATCAGACCACTTTGTATTGGTTTTCATACAATGGTTTGAGTGCCGGCCAGCAATGCAATCAGATCAATGTCAAAGTACTGAACGTAAATTTGGCAAGTAATCACAAACAGCCAACGATGCTGGGGTTAACTGCGACGTCTGTAAAGGATATGCAACTAACTTTAGAGAAGGTGAAATAAGGGCTAGATGTGTCAAATACAAATTAGACGCGTGAAAATAAAACTAGACAAGATGAAAACAGAATTGAATGTGGTGAAAATAAAACTAGACAAGATGAAAAGAGAATTAGATGTTGTGAAAAGACAACTAGTATGTGAGAAGAAAGAAGTAGATATGTGCAAGGGAAGGCAAATACAGTGACAAGAGAGCGAGATGAGAAGAAAAGAGAATTAGAGATGAGGTGGGGAAAACTTGATGAGATGAAAAGATATTTAGATGATGTAAAAGAGATTATATGGCGTGAACAGAAAAACAAAATGTAGTGAGAATAAAAAAGTGTGTAATTGGGGTGAAAAGATGGGTAATTGAGGTGAAAAGAGAACTAGATATAGTGAAAAGAGAGGTCTTTGAGGTGACAAGGGAGCTTTATGAGATTAAAAGCGAGGTAAATAAGGTTTAAAAAAAAAACTAGATGTGGTGAAAAGAGACATAGTTGAGGTGAAAAGAGAGGCAGTTGGCGTGAAAAGAGAACTAAATGAGGTGAAAAGAGTACTCGATATGGTAAAAAGACAACTAACCGGGGTGAAAAGCGAGGCAGTTGAGGTGAAAAGAAAATTAGATGTAGTAAACAGAGAATTAGATGTGTGAAAACAGAGGTAATTAGGGTGAAGAGAGAACTAGATGATGCGAAAGAGAATTAGATAAGGTGAAAACAGAAACACAGGTTCTGAAAAGAGAACTGAAATTAGGTAAAGAAGAGGTAGATGAGGTAAATACAGAATTAGATGAGGTGGAAGAAGAATACCAGAGAAGATCAGAGGAAACTCGCCAGGAGAGATAGACGATGTGGGAAGGGTGTATAGCACACTCAATGTTAAGTGTGTGAAAACGACCGCTTATCCACGTGCTGTCTATCGCCCACAAAACATACGCCCAACAGCTGGTGAGGGGCAACAGGCAAAGGCGGTCTAAACAAACGACAATCAAGCTGTTACCCTGGCAACAAGGGCGTTCAAACATACCCCCTCTCAGTAACAGCATTTCCTGGTTAACCTGGTTCAGATGAGAGCAATCCCCGCGGCCGAGGGCGGGGCTATTTCTTGCAACACGGCGTAAGCTGATTGGTTGGAACGTATCAGAACGTGGATCGTTACCATGTCAATCAGCGAATATCGACAATAAAGATAATGTGATGAAAACGGAAATGTGGGAACGCACGGACGCAGAAACACAAGACGGCGCCAATAAAGGTGGCAAAAGGAAAACTTTCAAAACAAAAGGGTGCTGGTTTGTGTCTCAGTGTGAGTGCGAAATCTTTCAGGTGCGAGCATCAAAGCTGGATTTTATGTGTAGAATTGTGAGGGTTCTAGTGGATGCCGGACACGTGTTGAGAAACTACAGCCGGCAAGAGATATTTCTTATCTGTTGAGGTAAGTTTCAAGCTGGCTTTAGAACTAAACAGATCGGTCATTTAAATTGCATGTTTACTGGAAGATTATCTCAAATATTCTACTCTAAATAAAAGTTAGTTACATATCCTGTGCATGACGTCGTAGTTAGCCCCAGCATTTCTTCACTGTTTATGATCTCTTGTCATGTTTACGTTCAGTAGTTTGTCATTGTTTTCTGATCGACCGGCACTCATGCCATATTATAAAACCCAACGCAAGGCGATCTACTACCAAATCGCCCGCAGTTGTGTTTCGAACGCGGTACGGTGAACTACTAGCTACGCCCGTAACGCCTTGGCTACGATAAATAAAGAGGCTTCTAAACAACTGATAGAAGTGTTAAACATGGAGAATATATAAAAAATAAAGTAGAAAATTGTATAATTCTCTGCTAAAACAGTTTTTAAAATAGGTAAAGGGTCAGTTTACACGCCTTAAGGAGCATTGAGCATGTGGTGCTTTTGCCATGTTTGTATAGATCAATCCGCGCTCGGTGTGTGATGTGGTCGGTAGCACGTATGTCACCTTCACTTTCCTGGACAGTTCTTGGCGCCAATTTTAGGCTGGGTCGACTTGGAAGCCTAGGTCAGTGTCATAAATCCGCTACTATAAATAGTGTGCATCCGCTACTATAAATATAACACTACTATAAATAGTGTGTATGGACTACGCTTGAGTTCAAAGCGCGCGAGCGCAAATTAAAATAATAAATAAATAAACCGAATCCACCTCTATTTGGGTCGAACCAATGACCATTGGGCTGACAAGCGAACGTTTAGCCACTACGTCGCCGCGGAGTTCTACATAGCCCAGTATTATACCAAATTTTCTTAGGAGAAAGCCGCACAGAGATTTTGAATCCTGCTGCTGGTCGGCTGACCTTGTATATTTTCTTGCCCACGGTGTCTATGCCGGCTCTTTGGCAAAGGAGTTCGTAATCCCGCATACCGCGTTCGAAACACAGCTGCGGGCGGTTTGGAAGCAGTCCGCCTTACATTGGTTTTTATACAATGTTACGAGCGCCGGTAGTTCATAAATCAATGGCAAACTACTGAACGTAAACTTGCCAAGAAGTCACAAACAGCCAAAAACGCCTGGGTCGACTGCGACGTCACGTGAAGGATGTGTAACAAACTGTTAAGGTGTCTTTAATGTCCTTTGCCCTTCTTCATGCCGGGCGATCCCGGCCTTCTTTACATCATCATCATGTTCCAAGGTGAGAAGCCTGGGCGGTCCTGGTTCGCCAGCTTACACCGTTACGAGGCTTGGATGACGTCTGTCGTCTTGTTTCCGTTATTTCACGTGACCAAGCCATCCATCAGTGGTCTTATTCTGGTTTTGCCAAGCTATCCACATGTCTATCTCTTTGCCAGCCTCTTGTTAGATGTTACTAAATGTTCAAGAGTATTTTTCCTCATAATGAACCCCAAAAATGGTGACTTTCTACACCTAATTTCTCTAACCAGTTTTCGAGTTTCATCTACCGCCGTAGAACTAACTATCTTATCGTTTTTCAGTGCATATATGTATTCTGTTAGTTTTCTCAAAAGCCACATTTGCACTGCCATTAGATGTTTATCAGCATGTCTGTTTATTGATCATGCTTCACTTGCATACAACTGTATAGGTTCCATACAGCACTTCAGTCGTTTAAAAAAAAAAAAAGAAATTAATTGGCAGCTTTTTACTGGTGAGTGTGTTTCTATTCTAGCAAAAGGCTACCTTGGATACATCTTACAGCAGACATAGATGCATTCAGTCATCCACACGGGAAACTATAAACAATACAAATCGCACTATATTATGGAGGGGGTTCAGAAACCCTGTTGTAGTTGTGTGCCGAAGTCATGTTGTATAGTTACTCAGCTTGCCAACTTAAGTCCGCCATACCTGTTGAGGAATATTTGTCCAAAAGTCTTGAAACGAGCGTATATCATATCTCTCTCTCTCTCTCTCTCTCTCTCTCTCTCTCTCTCTCTCTCTCTCTCTCTCTCTCTCTCTCTCTCTCTCTCTCTCCTTTCCTTGGTTTTATTTTAGTAAGATTAACGGTGCCGTATTGCTTAATGCCATTTTTCTTCTACGGTCAACGGATTGTGCTGGTATGAGTGTGTTGCAGCCTATACAGTTGGTTATGGAGGTAATCGGGAGAGAACGAACGAGCCGACGAACCGCTGGTTTCAAGGGGCTACGATTTGGGTACGCAGGCCCGTCTAAGATTCTACTCTTCTTATCTCTCAGCTGTCATACAAGGATAAGGTGGAGATAGGACTTCCACAAGATCAGCCATTGTTGCTCCACACTCACTCTGTTTATTTGTGTTAGATCGCACATTCTTCCATCTGTCTAACAACTTAAATTGTTAAGGGATGTTAAAACGGGAATTGCTTTACTATAATTACATGCTGCCATTTATTAAATTTAATTATAGAAGCTGTTTTGCCGTACGGCAGTAAATCTTGGAATATAAATGAACAAATTAAGAAGAACTGGAAGCAACAGTGATCTGGTTTCTAAGACGAATGTTGCGAATTGTTTGGACTGCCAGAGTAACTAACAACGACTGCCTGAAAGAGGATAATGGATCTAGAACATTATATACAACAATAAGAAAGAGAGAAACAGCTTTCTTTGGCCATATGACTAGACGAGAAGCATTGGATAACATCGTGACAACTGGAAAGATCAGGGGGAAAAGAGGCAGACGCCGACCAAGAGAAATGATGCTGGATGGATTGAGACGGTGACATGGAGGGATATTACCAGCAGAGTTGATACAGAACACCAAAGACCGAGATAAGTAGAGAGGCATGAAATGAAAGCCTACGCCAGCTGGCTTAGCACTTGATGATGATTTTAATTACAGATTGTACAGTTATTTATTTGGTAAAATTATATATTGTATTTCAATTTACTTGGCGTGCCTTCGAAAATCATTCCACTTGCAATTGGCAGAAGTGCCGTTGGTTGCCGACTCCTGCTATACCACTAAAAGCAGGATTGTGTAACATACAACATTTGAAAATGGTGGATTATACAACATGTATAGTAAGAAATAGACGAATTGTATAACTTGAAACATATGAAATAGAAGGATTATACAACATATACCCCATGAAATAGGATCATGTACCCTAAATCACATGAAGTAACAGGATTATATAGCCTTAAGCATGTGATGTGACAGAATTATATAGCCTAAAGCATGTGATGTGACAGAATTATATAGCCTAAAGCATGTGAAGTGGCAGAGTTATATAGCCTAAACACGTGACATAGAATGAATATATCACCGTCTTCATCTGTTGCCTCCTTGTGCTATATATACCCTATTGGGACACAGGCCATCACGGAAACCACGCCAAGCTCTTCTATCTGTCGCTGTTTCCTGCAGCTCATCCCATGTCCTCTATTGTCCTCGAGTTTTTTCAGTATATGTCCTACCCAGCGCTAGCGTTTTTTCATCACCTCTTGGTTCACCAGCATTTGTTTGGTTCTCTTCATGAACTCTACATTAGTGAATAGTTATAGTTAATTTGTGATTCTTTCAGTCGGCCTCCATGACTCTGACCATCACAGTCGTACTGATATAACATTGGCATTAACAATGCATAGTTTAGTGCTAACTTAAACTTCCATTATATTCAACACATTTCCTAGTGCTTTCAAAAGTACTCTTGAATTTTGTATTTGTATTTTAGTATCTCTATCTGTTCCCCCATGTGTGTCCACATTGCTTCTCAAATAAGTGTATGATTCCGCCTCTTGAAGAGGGGTTTCACCACGGGAGATCTAGTTGTTATTTGCTTGGTTTAATCTCATTATCTTTGTCTGACCTTTGTGATTGTTTAGACCTAATTGCTATAACCTTTCATCAGTTATTAGTATATCCTGTATGTAATTATGTGTGTGCCGGCTTCGTGGCTTAGAGGTTATGACTTTTCTCCGTAATCTCGTATACTCTCGTCGGTGACGTGATGACGGTGAGAATCAGCAGTGGTTCGAATCGAATCGGTAACTTACGGGGTATGTGAGCCGGCCGCTCAGAAAGCAATGGCAAACTACTGAACGTAATCTTGCCAAGAAATCAACATACAGCTGAAAGATGCTGGTGTTGACAGCGATGTCAAAAAAAAAAAAAAAAAAAAAAAAAAAAAATTACGTGTGTGACAGGACCACAGTCAAAATCTCGTCGACCAAGTCAAAATCTACAAGTTCTTTGTTAGCGTTAACTTGAGTTCCATTTCTCGCGGTAGTTGTTGTTGTCGGGGGAGCGGATGACCGAGTGGCTAAGAACGCCGTGTTCTCCTTCGGAAGACCCAGGTTCGAATCCTCGGTAAGGTGTGGATTTTTTTTCTGTCGGGGACAAAAAGAAAATCCTAACCTGCACAGTTCTCGGCGACTGCACTACCCAGGCGGCCCTTAATTCCTCAGGATAAGCTCCCCTCTCCCGCCCCTCCCCTCCCTGCCCTACACTGTAAGTTACTATAGTCAGTAGAAGACAGATGACAGTTGTTGCTGTCTTCATAACCCAGTCTATGGTCAGTAAAACTAATAATAATGACAAAAGACATACCTGTCGTAATCATGTATTTATTGCAAATGCAAATTGCATCTGTTAGTTTTCCCCCATGAAGAACTCAACACTTCACATCTACATTTGTTGCCCTGATTAAGTTAATGATTTGTTGTTAGATCCTACAATGCAGCATCAGCCTCCAAAGGGATTCCCTGTCATTGCCGTTAAGAACCTTTTACAACAATAGTTACAAAATAATTTTAATATAAAGTGGCAAATACAGTACAATACTTTGCTCTATTATTATGCGTAATGTGTACATCTGGTCCGTGCAGGATCTGTGTGGTCAGAAGCCTGCCTGTTCATTTATCATCTGTTTGTATATGGTATTTCTTAATCTCTCCAGAATGATCCTACTTAATATTTTCCCAGGCACTGACAACAGTATTATTCCTCTATAACTGTCACACTCCTGTAGGTCCCCTTCCTAGGGCAACTTCAGATATCCTTCTCACCATTCAGGCGGTATTGCTTCAGTCTCCCAGATTACCAAACAATTTGTGCAGCAGTTCAGTTTAAGTGCCTATATTGGACGTAGTAGCTTCTGTTAGGATGCCATCTGGACTTGCAGCGTTCCTATCTTTCACTTGTTTTATATCTTTTCTAATTTCATCTATAGATGGTTTTTCACAGTTGTTGTCCAGTTCCACTTCTGCAGAGGGTCATTTGGAACTGGTCTATTCATAAGGTCCTTAAAGTATTCCAACCATTTATTCATTTGATATTCAATGTTGGTGAGAACTTTCCCGCTATTGCCTTTCATAAGTTCACTATGAGTTTTGTTGATTATATTTTCCTACTAATGTCCGTGTGGTGCTGTAAAGATCTCCGAGGTTTCACTTCGCTGCTGCATCCTCTACCTCTATTGCTTGGGTATGTACATATTGTCTTTTACCCGCACTTATGTGTTTCTTAACTTCTTTGTTAGCTTCTGTATATTTTCCCAGAAGAGGACACAATAGATTATGCTACCACATGTATACAAAATTTAAGATTGGCGAATCAGCCATGTTACATGTAGATTGGCGCCGCAGACAGCAGATCGCATGCTCCAAGACTGCCCAAAATGCGACATAGCCAGGTAAACCTTCTGGCCTAGAGAACAACAGTGGGAGCTAAACTCTAAAGACCACTGGGTGAATTAAAACTAAAAGACAATGAAGCTTATACAAAAGATAATATTATAGATAAGACAACACATGTCAAGTGAACAAAAGAAGAAGAAGAAGAAACTACACGATATAAAACCAGCAGGAAGCAGAACCTACAACATATGAAATAGAGGAGTCGGGGCGGTGAAGTGGCTGTACACGTTGCTATCGGTCCTGTGGTCATAGATTCGAATTCACCTCGATGTGAATGTTTACATTTGACCCCTTATCTCTGATTGGCCCAACCTAACATGTGTACCAAGACATCTCTTGGGCAGTAAATGTGGTTCTACTGATATTTACCACATTATTCCTTTAGCGGTAGTTAGTTTAGTTATAAAGTTAGTTTATAAATATGTGCAGCTTGCCTCATATGTCCAATATGTCACAAGATTATACAAAGGCTTATATATGAAATAGCAAGATTATATAACCAACACCATACGATATAGCACGATTATATAACCTTCACCGTATGATATAGCAGGATTATATAACCTTCACCATATGATATAGCAGGATTATATAACCTACACACCGTATGATATAACAGGATTATATTTTCTCCACTATATAGGATAATAGGATTATATAACCTTCACCATATGATATATCATGATTATATAACAACCATCGTAGGATATTATTGTCCGAGCCAATTGATACTTTTATCGTAATAACTATTTGGTGCATAACTTGTACACAATAGTTACCAAATTTTTGGGAGAAAATTGATCTTTCAACTTTAACAGTACTTGGTATTTCAGAGAGAGAGAGAGAGAGAGAGAGAGAGAGAGAGAGAGAGAGAGAGAGAGAGAGAGAAAAGAGAGAGAGAGAGAGAGAGAGAGAGACGGAGACAGACACAGAGACGGACACAACAAGACAGATATAGACCGAGAGAGACACAGAACGACGCAGATAAAGGCACAGAGGGAGAGAGACAGATAGAGACAGGGGGAGAACGAGAGAAATGGAAAGAGACATGGCGAAAGAGAGAGAGAGAGAGAGAGAGAGAGAAGATAGTGAGAGAGAGAGACAGGACGAGAGTGAGAGAGAGAGAGAGAAAGAGAGAGAGAAGATAGTGAGAGAGAGAGAGACAGGACGAGAGAGAGAGAGAGAGAGAGAGAAGATAGTGTGTGTGTGAGAGAGAGAGAGAGAGAGAGAGAGAGAGAGAGAGAGAGAGAGAGAGACAGAGAGACAGTGAGACAGAGACACAGAGAGTGTGAGAGAGACAACATATTAACTAAGTCGTAAAAACATGTGTTTATTTCTTCTTATAACTTGCCCAAACATTTTCAATGTCTATGTCTAATTTCTCTAATCAATTTACGCTTTTCATCAGCTTTTTGTAAAACGTGCTCATTGGTCTTTCTGTCTGTCCATTGTATTTATTTAATTTTCCTCAGAAATAACATCCTCACAGCCATTAGATGTTTCTCAGCTTGTCTGCTCATTCTCCACGTTTCACATCTATACACAAGCACAGGTTCTATGTAGCACTTCAACACTCTTTTTCTCGTTGTAATTGACATCTTTTGTATTGATTTATTTGGTTACTTCGGGAGTATGTTTTCCATTTTGCAATGGGCTACATTCGCCAACATTATCCATTGCCTTGCCGGCTGGAGTGGGCTATTACGCTTCTTCACAAATTACGATCTCCGACGTCATGGATCATTTCTTGTGTTGACTCCCTTCCGTGCCATGAAAAAAGATTGTCAAGAATCTCCTCACACTATCTTCCTCTATCTCTCTTTCCGCAAATCTTTCCAGTTGTCACAACATGTTACAGTTTTTGTCTTCTCATTTTTCTTTTTTTTTTTCATAACGTGGCTTAAAAACGATGACTGCCTCTTTCTGATGTATGTGATAAGTTGTCTTTGCGACTCAGCTTCCCTTCAGAAGTCCTGATTGCCCATTTGGCTGTCCAATTAATTTTCAGCATTCTTCTATAACACCATATCTCCAAGGCTTCCATGGATTTTTTCGTCTTATTCGCCTCGTGATTATTTTTCAGATCTCTTTAAGGCACCCCCATCAAATGTTATGACTGTCACGAGATAGGTGTACCCATTCATTTGTTTACGAATATTATTACATACCCGCAGAGTACATTAAAATACCACAGTAAACACAATAAACACTGACATCTAGAGACATGGCGGTATTCGAACTTAATTCTCTAAATCACGACAGCGTGTTGACCGTTAAGTTGGCCGGGCGTCGAAATACGTTTGATAATTCAAAAATATGGGCATGGCATAACTTCCCGAAATGCCCATGGCAAAGAAACGGGGTCATTATTTTTGTTGTTAATGTATAACGTCCGTTGATGTAAACAACGGTGCGGGGCAGAACAAGTGAATACATTTACATGCGTAAATTTATCCATTTACTCGTTTGGTTCATAAACAATCACCTTCATAGACACACATATACCTCAATAACGGGGAAATTGGAAATAAATGCATAGATATTGATGAGCACTCATAGTTAGGAAAGGAAAGAAGTAGAGATCACAGGCGACACTATACTATACTATACAAACGATGAAAGATGTTCATATAGAGGCATTTGAATTTACTGTCTCAAGTGACGACAGCGGCTATACTGTTTAGTTGGCCACACAGGGAAGTACTTCTGTTGGTTGAAAAATATGGGCGAGGTACGATTAACCCGGCATGTCACACGGCACAGAAATGGGGTGGTTCATGGTGGCTCTTCGTGGATAAAATAGCGGCCGCTCTGGTGTATAGAGTAGTGGTTTGTCTTGATGTATAAAGTAGTGGTCCTCTTGGTATATAGAGTGATGGTCGTCTTGATGTATAGAGTAGTGGTGGTCTTGATGTATAGAGTAGTGGTGGTCTTGATGTATAGAGTAGTGGTGGTCTTGATGTATAGAGTAGTGGTGGTCTTGATGTATAGAGTAGTGGTCGTCTTGATGTATAGAGTAGTGGTGGTCTTGATGTATAGAGTAGTGATGGTCTTGATGTATAGAGTAGTGGTGGTCTTGATGTATAGAGTAGTGGTGGTCTTGATGTATAGAGTAGTGGTGGTCTTGATGTATAGAGTAGTGGTCGTCTTGGTGTATAGAGTAGTGGTCACCTTGATGAATAGAGTAATGGTTGTTGTGATGTATAGAGTAGTGGTTGTCTTGATGTATAGAGTAGTGGTTGTCTTGATGTATAGAGTAGTGGTCATCTTGATGTATAGAGTAGTGGTGGTCTTGATGTATAGAGTAGTGGTGGTCTTGATGTATAGAGTAGTGGTGGTCTTGATGTATAGAGTAGTGGTGGTCTTGATGTATAGAGTAGTGGTGGTCTTGATGTATAGAGTAGTGGTGGTCTTGATGTATAAAGTAGTGGTGGTCTTGATGTATAGAGTAGTGGTGAACTTGATGTATAGAGTAGTGGTGGTCTTGATGTATAGAGTAGTGGTCACTTTGATGTATAGAGTAGTGGTTGTTGTGATGTATAGAGTAGTGGTTGTCTTGATGTATAGAGTAATGGTTGTCTTGATGTATAGAGTAGTGGTTGTCTTGATGTATAGAGTAATGGTTGTCTTGGTGTATAGAGTAATGGTCGTCTTGATGTATAGAGTAATGGTCGTCTTGATGTATAGAGTAGTGGTCGTCTTGATGTATAGAGTAGTGGTCGTCTTGATGTATAGAGTAGTGGTCGTCTTGATGTATAGAGTAGTGGTTGTCTTGGTGTATAGAGTAGTTCTAATCTTGGTGTAGAGTAGTGGTTGTCTTGATGTGTAGAGTAGTTCTAATCTTGGTGTAGAGTAGTGGTTGTCTTGATGTATAGAGTAGTGGTTGTCTTGATGTATAGAGTAGTTATAATCTTGGTGTAGATTAGTGGTTGTCTTGATATATAGAGTAGTGGTTGTCTTGATGTATAGAGTAGTTCTAATCTTGGTGTAGAGTAGTGGTTGTCTTGATGTATAGAGTAGTGGTTGTCTTGATGTATAGATTAGTTCCAATCTTGGTTTAGAGTAGTGGTTGTCTTGATGTATAGAGTAATGGTTGTTGTGATGTATAGAGTAGTGGTGGTCTTGATGTATAGAATAGTGATATTTCTTGATGTATAGAGTAGTGGTCGTCTTGATGTATAGAGTAGTGGTCGTCTTGATGTATAGAGTAGTGGTTGTCTTGATGTATAGAGTAGTGGTTGTCTTGATGTATAGAGTAGTTCTAATCTTGGTGTAGAGTAGTGGTTGTCTTGATGTATAGAGTAGTGGTTGTCTTGATGTATAGATTAGTTCCAATCTTGGTTTAGAGTAGTGGTTGTCTTGGTGTATAGAGTAATGGTTGTTGTGATGTATAGAGTAGTGGTGGTCTTGATGTATAGAGTAGTGGTCGTCTTGATGTATAGAGTAGTGGTTGTCTTGATGTATAGAGTAGTTCTAATCTTGGTGTAGAGTAGTGGTTGTCTTGATGTATAGAGTAGTGGTTGTCTTGATGTATAGATTAGTTCTAATCTTGGTGTAGAGTAGTGGTTGTCTTGATGTATATAGTAGTTCTAATCTTGGTGTAGAGTAGTGGTTGTCTTGATGTATAGAGTAGTGGTTGTCTTGATGTGTAGAGTAGTTCTAATCTTGGTGTAGAGTAGTGGTTGTCTTGATATATAGAGTAGTGGTTATCTTGATGTATAGATTAGTTCCAATCTTGGTTTAGAGTAGTGGTTGTCTTGATGTATAGAGTAATGGTTGTTGTGATGTATAGAGTAGCTCTGGTCTTATTGTAGAGTAGTGGTTGTGTTGTATAGAATCGTGGTCGTATTGATTAGGACAATTACATAAATGGACACACATAGTATTATTTGGCACTCACAGAAGAAGAAGAAGGAAATAGAGATCAGAAGACGCACTAGACAACATAAAATTTGAAAGCTATAATAGTTACCAACCGGGATCGAACCTGTCGCCTCCAAATGACGACGGCGCCTCGCTGCAGGAACAAGTGTACTTCGACTCATGACCAACTTTGAACTAGAAGGGCGATATATCGCCATAATTGTATCATTGTATTATTTGTTTTGTTTCGTGGTATCTTCCCCAATTTTAGCGCTCAGTAATGGAGATATACATTATAAAACTTGTTCATTTCATTGTGTACCTTATTTGGTCGAAACCTACTTTTTTTATTTGGCACTGAATCAGTTAATACCTTTCTTTGGATGCTCTTTGTGCATGCGTAAAGTTCTGTTTTCACGTTTAGTTTGTAAAGAATCGCATTCATTGGAGATACATCCTTCATAAGTGCCCAAGTCTCATCCCTTTGATCCCGCATGTAGAATCACTCTACGGTGCAAGGCACAGCACCAGCGATAATCCTAACGTGTGTATACCAACCAGCAAGGCGTGCACCATTACAATTAACTGCCTCCCACACGTTGAACTGGAAAGTTCTTCGCACGCACTGCTCCACTTTTGCCTAGATCCACTTGTGTCTAGATCCACTTGCGTCTAGATCCACTTGTGGATGTGCTCTTTTGTGGCGTTGCTTTAAGTATCAATCTTGGCTTTCCCTTTGTTTTCCCCGATGACCTATTTGTGTCTGCGTAAAGCTGTTTCATCGTTTCTTATATGCCAGAATAGGGCTCGGGATGGGGGTTAATTGTCAATAGACCAGTAGCTGGTCCACCACCTGAAGCTTGGCACTGGGAGAGACCATTGTTCCAAGCTGGCAGGCTCGGTATTTAGAACATATAGCTACACAAGCCACATTGTTTAAGTATCGCGGTTAATGGGCTATAGACTTGATTTCTCCCTAACTATTGGTGTACAGGCTTAGACAGTACTCTGTACGTTGTCTAAGCGTATGCTTCTACATAGTGCCTTATTTAAATGTACGATTTTACACGGTGAATTGTCTAAGTGTTCACTTTTACACAGCATCTTGTTTAAGTGTATTGACTTAAACTTGTCTGAATGTACATGCTTAAAATGTGCCTTGTCTAAATTTTCACGCTTAAACAGTGCCATGTCTAAATGTACACGGTTAAACAGTGCCTTGTCTAAATATAGGCGCTTAAACAGTGCCTTGTCTAAATATGGGGGATTAAACAGTGCCTTGTCTAAATAAGGGGGATTAAACAGTGTCTTGTCTAAATATGGGGGATTAAACAGTGCCTTGTCTAAATATGGGGAATTAAACAGTGCCTTGTCTAAATATGGGGGATTAAACAGTGCCTTGTCTAAATATGGGGGATTAAACAGTGCCTTGTCTAAATATGGGGGATTAAACAGTGCCTTGTCTAAATATGGGGAATTAAACAGTGCCTTGTCTAAATATGGGGGATTAAACAGTGCCTTGTCTAAATATGGGGGATTAAACAGTGCCTTGTCTAAATATGGGGGATTAAACAGTGCCTAAGTGTACCCTTAAACACGGCTTGTTCTTCTGCCCTTTCTCCTACATTGGGACATCGGCCTTCAACAATAACCACGACAAGCCTTTCCATCTTTTACTGTCTCCTGCAGCACCCCCATGTCTTCCCAATAGTAATCATCTCAGTATGTTATTTTCTCCTCCGTGTATGTGTAGGTGTCCCCCTATTTTGCCCACCTTGTGGGTTCCAGACAAGAGAGCGTCTAGTTATATTGTCCTCAGGTTTTCTCAGTGCCTGTCCTATCTTGTGGGTTCCAGACAAGAGAGCGTCTAGTTATATTGTCCTCAGGTTTTCTCAGTGCCTGTCCTATCTTGTGGGTTCCAGACAAGAGAGCGTCTAGTTATATTGTCCTCAGGTTTTCTCAGTGCCTGTCCTATCTTGTGGGTTCCAGACAAGAGAGCGTCTAGTTATATTGTCCTCAGGTTTTCTCAGTGCCTGTCCTATCTTGTGGGTTCCAGACAAGAGAGCGTCTAGTTATATTGTCCTCAGGTTTTCTCAGTGCCTGTCCTATCTTGTGGGTTCCAGACAAGAGAGTGTCTAGTTATATTGTCCTCAGGTTTTCTCTGTGTGTGTCCTATCTTGTGGGTTCCAGACAAGAGAGTGTCTAGTTATATTGTCCCCAGGTTTTCTCAGTGCCTGTCCTATCTTGTGGGTTCCAGACAAGAGAGTGTCTAGTTATATTGTCCTCAGGTTTTCTCTGTGTGTGTCCTATCTTGTGGGTTCCAGACAAGAGAGTGTCTAGTTATATTGTCCTCAGGTTTTCTCCGTGTGAGTCCCATCCAGCGCCAGCGTATTTTCTTCATCTCTTTGTTCACTGGTATTCGTGTAGTTCTGTCCGTGAGCTCTACGTTGGTGGTTCTGTCATACCATTTTATTCCCACTATTCTGAGCAGAAATCTACTTGGTGGAGTTTAGTTTAGTTTAGTTTAGTTTAGTTTAGTTTAGGTTAGTTTAGTTTAGCCGACGCATCAGCATCACGAAACACGGGTGTAACCAATAAGTGCTCCATTCTACTCCTAACTAAAGCCTGAGTCAGGAGAATCTCAGCTCAGTGCACGAACTCCGTAGCACCAGCGAGGTTCCTGAAATACTTTGGGTAGATTTTTAACTCGACATTTTGCCCGGGCAGCGCCGTTAGGCTATTCTTTTTCTATTTCCAACTGCCAAAGGATTTTTTACGTGCGCAACAATACACACGGGAGTACAATCTTTCTATCCAGAGACCAGAAAAAATTTTGTTATTAAAAGTCACGTGAAAACATGCCGGCCCTCACTCCAGCACTTACGGCGGCCACCAGGCCTAGAGAACACTCAGCCCCCCTCTCCCCCTCCCCCGCCCCCCTAAATTAGTGGAGTTTTGTACCTAACTTGTTATTTTCAATAAGATCAGCGTACCGGAATGGATAAGACAGCTCGTTCTTAAACATCCTGTGTGCTGATGTCGAGGTAAGGGGTTCTACCCCCTACACCGTTCTGTTGCACTAAAATGTTGACTTCTCGTCCTTGGCTTGGGGACGTAAATTTCAAGTACCTCAGAATTCGGAGTGGGTTCGCCTGATGACGAGGAACACTGTCAATAAGGGAAGCTAATTCACACGCAAAAATCTGCCCAGTGCACTAGACATAGTAGCACGTGTATGGACTACGCCTGAGTTTAAAGCGAGCGAATGAAAAAATAAAATTAAATCAATAGGGCAGGAAGACATGGGAAGAATAAATGGGATAGAAAGACAAATAGCTTAAGAAATAAAAATACTGTGGAAGAGAGACAAATACAAATAGGGAAGGATAAATGCTGAGAGATGAAATGGTCGAGCAAGAACTAACACTACAATCAACATTAACGTAATTAAAATATTTGACAGAGAGGAATGGAGACACATGATCGCCAATGCCTGATCCAGATTTGGGCAACAATCGCTCCAAATGTATTTTGAGAAAAGTTTGTTGTATGTTCGGTACTTCAATTTGTTTAATCAACCGTGGCAAATTTAATACAATAGCTTATAGCAATGAAAAAGATCACATAAATGCTTGTTTTAACCAAAGATACTACAATAGTTGTTGGCATATCAAAAAGAACGCAATCTGTTATCACCTATTGTTTTGGTGAGTTTTAGACTGATATGTTATTTGGTTGGTTGATTGAATGGTTGGTTGGTTGGCTGGTTGACTGGTTAGTTGACTGATTGCTTGGTTATTTGCTTGTCCGGTTAGTTGGTTGGTTGGTTGGTGAATCTACTGGAAGACTGGTTTTAAGTCCGATGCATTGGCGTTTCTGACTATCTGTCTGTCTGTCTTTGTCTGTCTGTATGACTATCTGTCTGTCTGTCTGTCTGTCTGTCTGCCTGCCTGTCTGTCTGCCTGCCTGTCTGTCTGTCTGTCTGTCTGTCCGTCCGTCCGTCCGTCCGTCCGCCCGCCCGCCCGCCCGCCCGTCCGTCTGTCTGTCTGTCTGTCTGTCTGTCTGTCTGTCTGTCTGTCTGTCTGTTTCTCCGCCCATCCGCTTGCCTGTCTCACCTGACCTCCAGCTGTTTGTCTATCCGTATTCATTTTCCTTGTTTGTCTGTCTATACATGTGTCTGTGTGTCTGCCTGTCTGTATATGTGTTTATTTGCTAATTCACTTAATGTTTTCATAATATTATATTTGTATTTTCCAGTGGATTGCGCTGCCCAAGGCCCTATATAGGACAATCTCACAACCGGACCCCTGTAACGTCAAAACCCACCTGATCATCTACTCCGGGTTGTGGATTCGATCTACTGGTTTATGTGGATGAACTATGGATGGATTTCACAGAGGGATAAGTCGAGTTCCTCTGTTGCTCCCCGTTGACCATCAAAGCCAAGTGGTGAAGTCAGAAGCCGAGTTTCAAGCAGCCATGGAAAGTCTGGGTCGTCACGGAGACCATCACAATGTTTACAGTAGTGGTAGTGGAGTTTTAAGCGGTGGCAGCAGCAGCAGCAACATCAACAACAGTCACAACTTCAGCCGGCTGAGTCCCTGCAGTGACGACAGCTCGCTCGCGGTAGGTTGTCCGTTGAGATGTTCTGTGGTCTGTGTGTTTATCATATCAACTACATCATCCATGTGGATAGGAGTTTATCACCTGCTGGGTTGAGACCGGATATTACCGTTAGGATAGAGTTTTGAAGTGAAGTTACGGGGGATGGGTGGGAAGTATGCAGAGTAACGAAACTAGATGAATAAGGAACTTGTGTGGAAGATGAGTGAACGAAATAGACAGACATATAGACAAACATATAGACAAACAGACATTCTGATATACAGGGAGAGAGATAAAATTGTCAAAAAACTGATAGATAGACATATAGGTATGGACAGACAGACTTTCAGACTGACGGATGGATGGATATAGAGATAAATAGACAGACAACTAGATAGACAATAATACTGGCAGTTGTTGATTTGTTGGTGAGTGGTTGGTTAGTTGAATTGTTGGTTGGATTGTTGGTTGGTTGATAGTAAGCAGTTTGACTGGTTAATTGGCTGATTAGTTAGTTGGTTGGATGGTTGGTTGCTTGGTTGATTGCTTATTTAGTTGGTAGATTGATTGGTTTGTCAGCAGGTTGCCTGACTGGTTGATAGGTTGTTTAATCGGATGGTTTGTAGACTGGTTGGTTGGTTAGCTGTATATAAGATTCTTGTTTTGGATAGTTTATTGGTTAGTTTGTGGGTTTGATAGCTGATTGGTGGGTTAGACTTTTCTTTGGTGAATTGCTTGGTTAGCTAATTAGCTAGATAGTTGGATAGCTGGTTAGCTGTTAGTTGATTGATTCATTGTTTATTTCGCAAGTTGTTTCGTTGGGAGGTCAATCAGTTGCTTGCTTAGTTGATTGTTAGCCGAATAAATGGTTTGTTGATTTGATTTGTTTGTTGGTGAGTTGGTTCAGAATTTGTTATCTTAATTGGTTGGTTAATTATATAGTTCTTCTATCGGTTAGTTGATTGATTAATCGCTAAGGTGGTTGTTATTTTGTTTGGTTGTTTGGTTATTTGGTTGGTTGGTTGATTGATTGATTCCTTAATGTTATGGTCGGTTAGATATTTCATTCGTTAATTAACGTTTTCATTGTTTGATTGGTTGGCTAGTTGGTTACTTCGTCTGTCGGTTCGTTGGTTGATTGTTTGATAGGTTAATTAATTGGTTCGTTTGCTGTTTGATTAGTTCGCTCTCCAGTTTGTTAGTTATGTGTTTGATAGGTAACTTGTTTTAGTGATTATTTGATAAGATAGCTGGTTGATTCCATTCTCTGAAATTGAAATTGTTAGCTCTTTGCTTGATTAATTGTTAGGATAGTTAGTTGGTTTGTTGGTGTGTCTTGACTCTGTTGTTGGTTAGTTAATTAGTTTGAAGACTGAGAACAACCCACTACTGTACTAGCAACGCTGTTCGTATTCCTGTACGAACCTAAAGCCATATCGACGTCATATTGGAAGCACTAGACACGAGTTTCGCTCTCGTTTGAGCTCGTCAGTAGAGCATATCCTTGGCCGGACCCGGTCTCAAATCCCGAAACAACCAATCAAATCAACTTAATTAGTTGCTTTGTATGTTGATTGTTTTCACTTTAACCTTGATGTGCAGACTTATTTTATGATTTCTGTCTGTATTCTTGAAATGAATGTAATCACATAGATTTGATTTTCCAAGTAAAGGCACCACGTTGTGGAAGGTCCGAGTTCAACATCAGTAGGCGGGTGTGGTACCGCTGACGAAGAGATTTCCCTAAAATTAATAATAATAATAATAATAATAATAATAATAATAATAATAATAATAATAATAATAATAATAATTGTAGGTCATTAATTACCAACAATGGTGACACAATGAAATAAATTAAAAGACTAAAATCTATTGTTCTTCAAAAACTAAAACAACTGAATAAATTGTGGAGTGGGACAGATAGACCTGCACAAATTAAAATTTTAACAGCATGCATCTTTTCCCATTGAAACATACGCCTGTGAGACCTGGACACTTACTAAACAAGCTGAACAGCGCATAAATGCCATTGAATATAAATGTTATAGACGAGTTCTAAGAATATCTTGGATACAGAAAAGAACAAATGCATCAATACAACAAGAACTGAATATGAAAGTAGGCTGGCTGCTAAAGAAGATAACTTGAAACGTCACGAAAGTTTGGAGAGAACAATAATGGAAAGGTATATGCCCGGGGAAGAGAGGAAGAGGAAAGCCAAAGAGAAGATGGGAGCAGGATGTTGGGAGATGATCTCCAGATGGGTGTTTCGGAAGCGGGACATCTTGCTTATGACAGTTTTCCAGAAAGTTCATTTGGAAGCGATGTTCTGCAAAGGACATTCTACTGAATGAACGAATGAATTATTATTATTATTACTATTATTACTATTATTATTTATTCATGTTATTATTATTATTCGCGGTTGTTCTAATAATACATACACAAGAATGTCGTCGTTTTAAAAAAAATAGATATGTGCTCCTGTATTTCACCAATTACACTGGGACGTCTAAAATGACAACACAATTGTGTGTGTATAATTTTTTTTAAATATTATTATTATTTCCTCCGAATTTGATATTATATAACGAGGCGTGGCTTGAGATAATTATAAGATTTATGTTAGTTTATACATGTCCCGTTATTAGTCACTGGAGGAAACTACTTCCCCAACAACTCAACGAGTGGCCTGACCATTACGCCTTAAAAGTGGAGTATTTTTTCACTGTAACGGAGTAGTAAGTTTCACAATATTAATAGTTTCCTGAAGCTGTTGCATATCATATTGTCTGCTAATTTTAATACAACACAAGGCCTTTCTGTTGCCTTTCTTCACTGTCTCATTGGCTACCAGGTCCTCTAACAGTGTCAAACGTCATGCGGTTGTGAACAGAGTTAAATATAAACCATAATTGATCCACATATTTCTAATATCACCCCAAAAAAATGTCCCGTACAGTGACAATTGTAGCAGAGATTGTAGAAACATTATTGGTTGAATAATGTAAATACACTGAGTCGTAAAAAAAAGGTAAACCGATATTTTGAGCAGCTATCTTCAAGGGCCAAATGGAACCAGAAGATGATGTCGACCATGTAAAGGATGGACAGAGAGAATAACAGAGACCATGTGAATCTCGATATATGAAGCCCAAAAACAGGCATTCTCCCGCTGTTTATGCCTTACCTTGACACCACAAGGTACGAGACGAACAAGATGAGATGGATGAGATGAGATGAGATGAGATGAGATTTAAACGCGAAAACGTACCGGTCAATACCCAGCTGCCAGTTGCAGAGAGAACAAGATTGTTGAAGTGCTACATAGAACCTGTACTGTTACATACATGTGAAACATAGACAATAAACAGACAAGCTGAGCAACATCTAATGGCATTGGAAAATGCAAAGAATACAATGGACGAATAACAAACGAATGATATAGTTCTACAAGATTGACATGAAAACCGTAAACTCATTAAAGAAATTAGATGTAGTCAAAATATTTTAGTCTATGATTCTGCCTCTTAAAGTGAAGTTTTTCCCAAGGAAGGTCAGGTTATCATTTATTGGCTGTATTCTCATTACCTATGTCTTTCCTCTATGGATTTTACAACCTAGTTACTGTGACCTCCCATCTAGTGTTGTTACTTTATCGTGTATCTGATTTCATGTGTGGAGCAGGTGGACAAATTCCGTCAGCAAAGTCCAGATCACCGAGATGCTTTGTCAGCGGAGTCCATTAGATCCAGTTTCTGGCAGTGCTAGTTTATCTTCATAATCTAGTATTAATGGATAGTTAACGAAAATTTATATTATAATACTTGTTCATTTGTTTACCATGTTAGGTAAAAACTTATTATATATTTGTATTGTTCTGTGATATAATAAAAAAAAAAAACTATCATTACTACCTGTAGTACCTTATGGTGTATGCATAAAATTTGGTGGAACTGCGGTAAAGCTGTGAAAGTTTAAACAATATAAAATGACACAAAGTAGTGCAGCTTTACATAACAGAGTTACGACACATACAGAACGTTGCGGCGGTTAGCCTTCATCAGCAAACAAACACATTCACAAACACAACATATAGTCAAGGAGATCTCCTGTGACTACATTAGAAGGTGATGCCAGGACGAGAAGAACAAATGCATGGAAAAATGGAAGCAATGAAGAGAAAATAAGAATTGACAAAATGTTAATTGAAAAGAATGTTAGTCGAAGAAAATGTTTAATAGAAAAACTTTATAGAGAAAGAAACTGCATACTCACCTCACGTACGGACCTGTAAATGAATGCGGAAATCTCGGGTGTATTTGTATAACGGTGCTGGATGTTACGGTTCAGTGAGCACATAGAAAGAAGGGGGCGGGGTAGAAGGCGTGTAATTACAATATACCCCATGTGGTAGGTCGCAGGCACTTTTCCTCTCTCTGTCTCTCTCTGTCTCTCTCTGTCTGTCTCTCTCTCGCTCTCCTCTCTCTCTCTCTCTCTCTCTCTCTCTCTCTCTCTCTCTCTCTCTCCCTCTTCTTGCATGGACTGTACATATGTCCACATACACTAGCAGTTTGTCTGTTGAAATGTGTCTATGTATGTACACGTGTTCATACACACCAGTCCACCCAGACCAACAACACAATGGGGTCGTGGTCAATTTTACACGCCTCCTACCCCGCCCCCTTCTTTCTATGTGCTCACTGAACCGTAACATCCAGCACCGTTATACAAATACACCCGAGATTTCCGCATTCATTTACAGGTCCGTACGTGAGGTGAGTATGCAGTTTTTTTCTCTATAAAGTTTTTCTATTAAACATTTTCTTCGACTAACATTCTTTTCAATTAACATTTAGTCAATTCTTATTTTCTCTTCATTGCTTCCATTTTTCCATGCATTTGTTCCTCTCGTCCTGGCATCACCTTCTAATGTAGTCACAGGAGATCTCCTTGACTATATGTTGTGTTTGTGAATGTGTTTGTTTGCTGATGAAGGCTAACCGCCGCAACGTTCTGTATGTGTCGTAACTCTGTTATGTAAAGCTGCACTACTTTGTGTCATTTTATATTGTTTACCTTATGGTGTAGGACAGGATGGCCTTGAGCCTGAGGGATTAAGGCCGCCTGGCTACTGCAACCGCCACGAAATGTGCAGGCCAGAGTTTCCTTTAGATCCGGATGTTCAAACAAAATATCTGCTTACCGAGGATTGGAACTAGCCACTAGGAAAGACGCTTCTCGCTAGTAATTATTCGAAAGATGTTCCCTTAGTCTTTATCCACGTATCTTGCCCTCAAGTGTTTTGAGTAATTTACCCCCATTTCTCGTATTGTGCACTATCTTTGCATGATTTTCAATAGCTGTCTCTTGTCTATCTAAGAATTTGATCGTGTAATTATTTCCTGTCCAGCTCATTCACGCATCCTGTGGTAATACTGTATCGCAAAAGCTTCAGTTAAAGCATCTTTTCAGTTAACTCATCTCTTCAGTTAATGCATCTTTTTCAGTTAACTAATCGCTTCAGTTAACTCATATCTTAAGTTAACTCATATCTTCAGTTAAATCATCAAATTTTCAAAGGGTGCAGCTTTAGTGTAGTAGGTTCACGCTCGCCTGCCGGCCGTGTTGTGGCAGACTCCAGCTCTGCATGTGTTATAGGCCAGTCGCCATTCGTTGAATGATGTACTTAATACCAGGACAGCCGCCTTTATTTCCCATATATTTCCAAGTGGCCATTTTAGGCTAAATAAACATGAGAGTTCAAGTCTATTTTAAAAATCTGCATCGATTGGGATTTGAACACACGACCCCCAGATCAGCAGGCCAGTGATCTAGTCAAGGCGCTACGGCAGCTCTTATTTGCTGACTGAAGGAACAAACACACTAATAAGAGCGAGTGCTACATTTCGAATCCGGGGACAAGATAGAAGTGGATCTAACCGTAGCAGTCAGTATCCTTAGACTTCCATTTCATCTGAGAGAAACTGTGAACGCGTGTCTCGTGTGCAGGGACATCTCTTCTGTTAACTAATAACCAGTAAGAGAATGTGGTGGTTTCCTGTTTAATTCCGCGTCTATTTGGGTGATATGTAACCGTCGACGTCTGAACATAAATGCCGGCTGCCAGGACAGGCGAGTGAACTTTTGGTCTGGTCAAGTGCAGAACAAGTGAGTGAACACTGCTCTGTAGGTGCAGGACGAGTGAGTTAACAATGCTGTGGTTAGGTGCAGGACGAGTGAGTGAACACTGCTGTGGTTAGGTGTAGGACAAGTGAGTGAACACTGCTGTGGTTAGGTGTAGGACAAGTGAGTGAACACTGCTGTGGTTAGGTGTAGGACGATTGAGTGAACACTGCTCTGTAGGTGCAGGACGAGTGAGTTAACACTGCTCTGTAGGTGCAGGACGAGTGAGTGAACACTGCTCTGGTAGGTGTAGTATAAAGAGTGAACACAGCTCTGCTTAGGTATAATACAAGAAAGCGAACACTGTTCTCGTTAGGTGTGGTACAAAAGAGTGAACACTGCTCTGGTAGGTGTAGTACATCGGAGTGAACACTGCTCTGATTAGATACAGTACAAGAGAGTGAACACTGCCCTGATTAGGTGCAGTACAAGAGAGTGAACACTGCTCTGATTAGATACAGTACAAGAGAGTGAACATTGCCCTGATTAGGTGCAGTACAAGCATCTGAACACTGCCCTGGTCAAGCAGAGAACAAGCCAATGAACACTGCTCTAGTCAGGAGTAGAGATGCTCGCTTATCCCCGTCAACACCACCTCCCTTAAATCACCTTTTCTACACACCCCACGTTTTGCCCTGTCTCTCGCTAGTTTACTTCTATTCAGAACACCATCACTGTATTCCGGACACGTCCACAAGTGCTTCAACATCTCCATAATAAATCCATCAGCGTACAGCGACTGACCGTGCTCATCCTTTGTTGACTGAGATACCCCCTCTCACGCTGAGTTATTGCTCCCTTCTGGTCTCACCTACCTCCAGTAACGAACCCCTGCATGCTGACGATTGATGCAGATTCTTGATAACTAGGAGAATGGGGTTCCCTTCACATAAATCCATCATATGTCTCACACTCTACAGTTCTTTAGATGACTCACCCGATTAGCTGCCCGTCTGTTACCGGGTTCCCAACGGGGAAGTAAAGACTTGTAATGCCATAGACGTCCTGAGCATGTCGTAAAAGACGACTATTGTCGGTTGTTTAAACATAGATGCATAAACAAAATATTGCACGATTTCTTGCCTGACACATTCCGCGCAGTCCACACTGAACTGATTTTTGTGTGGGCTAGCTTTCCCTATTACCATTGTCCATCGCCATCTGAGGTACTTATAATTTATGTCTCCAAGTCAAGGACGAGAAGACGAAGTTTTAAACCAACTGACCTATGTAGGGGTTGAACCCGCTATCTCACCATCAGCACACCGGATGTTTAAGAGCGAGCGCACTTTTCCATTCGGCCAGTCTTGTAGTGCAGCGGTTAGCACACATTTATATCAGCCTGATAGTCCTATGTTCAATTCCCAGTCGGAGATTTTTCCATTGTCTTGGGCTTCGAGGTCGATCCAGCCTAACATGTGTGCCAGATATTGCCTGGGAAGAGATATTGACCCAGCCTAACATGTGTGCCAGGTATTGCCTGGGAAGAGATATTGACCCAGCCTAACATGTGTGCCTGGGAAGAGATATTGACCCAGCCTAACATGTGAACTAGGTATTGCCTGGGAAGAGATATTGACCCAGCCTAATATGTGTACCAGGTATTTCCTGGGATGAGATATTGACCCAGCCTAACATGTGTGCCAGGTATTGACTGGGAAGACAAGGCGGCTGGTGTAATAGTGTCCACATCACGCGTTGAGTGACCATCGGTCTAAACATAATGAGACAGCACTATGCACCTAACACGCCTCGTGGTGTAAAATGGTGTTCTTGACTTTTCTTACTTGTAAACATGGGACAGTGAGAAACACTTTGTGTGATAATCACTGACACAAAAACGAAGCATAAAGGGGCAAACCTTTGCCGTAAAATTGGACCAGCTACTAACTAACCAACTAACTAACTAACTAACTAACTAACTAACTAACTAACTAACTAACTGACTAACTAACTAACTAACTAATTAACTAACTAAGTAAGTTAGTAACTAACTAACTAAGTAACTAACTAACTAACTGACTGACTAACTAACTAACCTACTTGTAAACTGCGTGACAACAGCTATAGTGCAAGCGGTCTTTAATCTTCAGTCTCTCCACAGCATTTTGGCAGCACATACAAACGTAGTTCTGTTTCTTCTTCAATCTCTCATGTATGTGTGTATGTGCGCGCTCGCGCGCATGTGATCGTGTGTGTGTCTTGTATCCCTCATGTTTTATTACACTGCACCTGTCGGTTGTCAGTGCTCCGCTACGTAAAAAAAAACAACAACAGTTCTCTGTAGTTCTCTGTCTACGTTGGAATTTTATATGAAAATATGCCCACAACTCCAAAACAAATTCTGTCTACATTTAATTAAAGAGAAAACAAACCGACACTTGTTTTTGTTTTTAATCCACTAACGAAAACAAGTTCAGTAAAGCTATTTAATTATTTTTTCTTACATTGCCAGCAAGATTGTCCTTCACCCCTTGACCCCTTCTCTCGCTGCTCCCATAAAATTCCGCGCCGATACTTGTCGAGTTCCCATCGTTTCGTCTGAGTGAGCTATCAGTCACAGCATGTCATTAGAGATCTCAGCAGGTTGCTGATTTTATCCCGAATCATCATTATCACCACCCGCAACATGGATCTTTTATTCCTACCCGTTTATGAGGTTTCCTCCGTGTCCGTTTTGTCTTTGTAGGTGGAATGTGGCTTCTATTTCTCGTGAGAACTTCGCTGTCCCCTCTGAAACTCGGGTACACGCGACCTTAGATCATTCGGTAGAGTTACTTGAGTTAGTTGAATGTCCTTTTACAGGACGGCGCGGTCAATCCAATCATTTTTGAATGTATTTTACTGAGATAATTTACTTTCAGTAGTTTGCCATTGCTTTCTGAATAACTGAATCTCATACCACTGTATGAAAATCAGCGCTAGGCAGTCTTCTTTCAAATTGCCCACAGTTGTGTTTCGAATGCGGGATTGCGAATTGCGTTCTCAAACCCTTAGCCACAGCTCCGGCATTCAGCAGAGAATTTCTGCTCATACATACTTGACTATGTCCTGTCTACGCTGTTTATATCCAGTAATGTTAAAGTTAATAGCATATCCTTTACATGACGTCGCAGTCAACCACAGTTTTTTGGCTGTTTGTGATCTCTTGGCAAGTTTACATTCAGTAGTTTGCCATTGCTTTCTTAATTACCGACGCTCGTGACATTTTATAAAAACTAACGCAAGGCGGTCTGCTACCAAATCGCCTGCAGTTGTGTTTCGAACGGGGTATGCGGGATTATGAACGGCGTCCGTAACCACTTCGCCACGGAGCTTTGCATCCAGTAATGAAGACAGTGATATCAGGTCACCACCACCCAGTCGACCCGAGACTGGTGACCCTGCTAGATGGTCAACCATAAACGCCCATGCGGTCATTTGCAAATTTTACAGGTCCTCGGCGGGATTTTGCGATTAACTCTGGCTTGATTCTCTGGGTAATTTTATGTTCATTACCTTACCGGCTCTGTGGCAAAGGGGTTTGCGGGTGCAGTTCGTAATCCCACATACTACGTTCGAAACACTGCTGCGGGCGATTTGGCAGCAGACCGATTTGCGTTGGTTTTTATAAAAGGGTATTAGAGCCGGTCTTTCAGAAAGCAATGGCAAACTATTGAACGTAAATTTGAAGAGGAATCACAGACAATCAAACAATGCTGAAGTTGACTGTAACGACCTGTGTGAAGAAGAAGAAGAAGAAGAAGACGAAGAAGAAGAAGAAGAAGAAGAAGAAGAAGAAGAAGAAGAAGAAGAAGAAGAAGAAGAAGAAGAAGAAGAAGAAGAAGAAGAAGAAGAAGAAGAAGAAGAAGAAGAAGAAGAAGAAGAAGAAGAAGAAGAAGAAAAAGAAGAAGCCGAGGACGCCGACGCCGCCGCAGCCGCAGCCGCAGTCGCAGCAGCAGTAGAAGCAGGAGAAGGAGAAGGAGGAGGAGGAAGAGGTGGAGGAGGAGGGGTAGGAGGAGGAGAAGAAGACGAACACGGAGAAGACGAGACGGTCTACCGAGGCAGCACGATGTAAAAATTTTGCCTATTACAGAACAGCTACAGCGAGCGTCGGCACTTGTTTATCTTAGACATTAACTCAATTTTACATTTTATAGAGTGATAATAATCGCCAATTAAATACGATGTGATGTAATCATGTGCTATAATCACACGCTGTAATCGTCTGTTATGGAGCTTTTGAAGTTTCTCAACATCAAATATTGTTTTCCAACTTCGCGTTTGTTAGCTCGCACGGCAAAGCTCGCAGGAGATTGAAGCAGTAAAAGTGAATCGTGATGTGAAACTGCATATACGTTTTAGTTTTCTTATGTTGTTTTTATAATATCGGGTGTTTGTAAAGTCTCACTACGCTTTGTCTGTAGAACAAATCTGAAAAATTAAGTACATGATGTCATAAAAAATGTGCTCCCCAGTCCATCGTGAAGTAATGTGCAGCGAATGGCTGTCGTCTGCTGGAGTAACTTTGTGCATTCCAAACAGAATGTTGTTATCAACGGAAGAAATCATTTCTATGCTTGAAAAAGTATTTCGAAATTGCGGTCGATACATACCGAAATAACAACAGACACGTTGCAGATAATATTTGAAAATATGAAGAGACGTGTACAGTCATGTCTTGAAGCCCGTGGTGCGCATTTCCAAAACCTATTATAATGAATACTTCATTGGTACTTTCCAGCTTCCCCAAATAACAGCGTTAGACCATAGCAGTGACTATTGTAACTAATTTAATGATTATTTTAGCACATTTTTGATGGCGTCATGTCCTTCATTTTTCAAATTTGTTCTACATACAAAGTGAAGTAAGACTTTACAAACACACGATATAAACTACTTTAATGTAGTTGTTTTTGCGTGATAGCGGACGCGTTAGCGTAGTTTATAGGGAGGTTGATAATGTCCTGAGCGCGGTTAGACACGAGTTCCATACCTGCGCTCGGCGTCTCGCTAAGTGAAGGAACCACTGGTCACATTTTCCTGTGTGCATGCAGTCCTACAATATGTGATGATTCTATTACATCACAACGTTAGTTGGTTGCATATCCCTGACAGGTTTTCGCAGTCAACCCCAACATGTTTAACTGTTTGTTATTTCTTGGCAAGTTTACGTTCAATAGTTTGCAATTGCTTTCTGAACGAACGGCATTCATACCCTTGTAAGAAAACCAACGTAAGGCGGCCTGCTTCCAAATCGCCCGCAGCTATGTTTCGAACGCGAACTGCTGGATTATGAATTGGTGTGCGTAATCCCACCCCTTCGCCACAGAGCTGGTATCACATCACAGATCCTAACCAAGTTCTTGCTTCTGGGCATATGTTATTACTGCGCGGAGTGTGTAGTCCGAAGGGGTCATTTATACCATGTCATGACTGAGTCAAGTGAGGTGACCTTTCACTTTCCTCACCTCGCGCCTCTCTCTCTCGATGTGAAACCACAAAGACTTCTGTGCGTTGATTTTCACAATGTTTGACCTTCTTTGATCATGTGATGGGAAGAGATGCATTGGAGAACATCGTGACGACTTTAAAGTTAAAAAAGAAGAGAGGCAGTGGCCGACCAAGAGAAATGATGTTGGATGGATGATTCTTGAGGAATATCAGAAGAAGAGTAGATCCAGAACACCCAAGATCGAGATCTGTGGAGAGACACGAAAGCCTGCGCCCGTTGGCAAGACACTTGATAATAATCTTAAACTTCAGACAATCAGAAAAGATTGACGAACTACTGAACGTAAACTTCCCTGGCAAATCGCACACAGCCAAATATGTTGAGGTTGAGTGCGACGTCTTATACAGGGCTTGCAACTAACTTTCCTAAAACTTTTTTTTCCCACTTCATCATCGCTGTCGTCGTCATCGTCATCGTCATCATCATCATCATCATCATCATCATCATCATCATCATCATCATCATCATCATCATCATCATCATCATCATCATCATCATCATCATCAGCATAACCACCATCATTATCATCATCACCATCATCAGTACTTATCAAGTCTCTTGCAGAAAGCCGCTCTCGTCATGACCCGCTCGAGATATTTTTGTGTCTTCAGCCATCCCTTGCCTCATGCATGTTCATGTCCAGGGAGTCTTTCATGTCCCACGTTCACCGCCGTGTCTGTCGACCACTGCCTCTTCTCCCTGTAGCGACGCCCTCTCCATTACCGTTCTGTATAAGCCGCTTTGACATGGCCAATGTATTTTAGTTTCTAGAACATGCAACTGTTTTTAAAAACAGAAGTCATAAACAAAATAGTGCACGATTTCGTGGCTGGCATCTCGTCAGTTGCATACTGCAGAGTTATGTATCCCATGAAGTTAGTAAACAGATAATACTTTGACTGAAATGTCAACTGTAAAGTCGCTGATATTATTCGAACGTTATCCCTACGGAAGGCTCAGATTTACCAGGAAGTCCTTCTGTTTACATAGCAACAGCTGGAATCGCCTAATCGATGCTGTTTATGAGTCAGTTTTCCGCTAAACATATAGCGATTCCGCGCCTGTTTTGTTCACATCTCCGACAAGACGTTGAGTTGTGTGTGTGTGTGTGTGTGTGTGTGTGTGTGTGTGTGTGTGTGTGTGTGTGTGTGTGTGTGTGTGTGTGTGTGTGTGTGTTATTTTTCTCACTGACATACATCCAGACTAACATGGATACAAAAAAATGTTCTGGGAAGTAAAGTCACTCTGTGTGCTTTTGACCACATCAATCATGGAGTGCCGATTGATCTACTAATATACATATGTATAGCACCATACACCGATGCGTATAGACTCAAGGCGTGGATAATGTGATTCTACTGATTATACGTTTACTACTGAAAGTCACATTTCGAGTTTTTACGTTTGGGTAGAAGAGCTATCGATTCTACTGAATCATTCAATAAATCAGGTGCCGTCTCCATGATGAAGGTTGGCTGCAATGGATCTCCAACACTGTCTATCTCTCGCCCTGACTGTACATTCTGTCAGATTGATGTTAGTCTATGTCTTCATGTTATCCTCCCACTTGTATCGCTGTCTACCTCTTGCTCGCTTGCCCTCAACCTTGCCCTCCAGTATGGTTTTTATACGAGTATTATGTCTTGTAACGTGGTCGAAATATTTCACTTGCTCCTTTTTTTATTTCCTTCATCAACTCTCTTTTCGTTCCCAGATTTTCTATAACCTCTGTATTTGATTGTGTTTGTTTCCATGAAATAAGACATATTATTTTGTATATCCACATCTCCAGGGCCTCTATTTGACTTTCTAATTGATTGTTCAATGTCAAGGCTTCCGAGCCATACAGTAGTGTTGAATATATGCAACATTTAATAATTCTCATTTAAATATGTTGTTAATCTCTCTAGATGTTAATACTGATTTCATGCTGTTGAAAGCATTTTTGGCCATTCCTATTATCCTTTTGATTTCTATTTCACTTCTGCCTTCATCTGTTATTACATGTCCAACATCGGAGAAACTTGTTACTTGTTCTGATATCTCCCCGTTTACTGTGATGTTCATGGATGAGCTGTCCTTTCCAATGTTAATTATGGGACGCAGAGGTGTTTCCAAGGCACCAGGGCTGGGTTATATACTGGCCAAGACCTATTGACGCGTCCTCGTCGAGTGTCCTGGGTAACAGGTCCCTTCAGGGTCCTGGCTAAAGTCAGTAGGATTGCCGATTCCTCCAAAGTCGGAGAGTGTCTGCCTGTATGGCGAGGAACCACCAGTCTGCACACCAATAAGCCAGACATGGGACAACGGATACTCACGCAAACCTCAGGTCCTGTATGACATCACACTGATGTTGGACAACAGGATGCCTTCATCCGACATACAGGACTTCGCGATGGATCTCAAGAAAACGAACACAAGCAAGCAAGCAAGCAATGCTAATTATCATAGGTTTCGTTTTTAGGATGTTAATATCTAAGCCTCATTCTGCACTATATCTGTTTACTTGTTCCACCAGGTTTTGTTAACTCTTGCTCTCTTTCTGGTATCATCAGCATACCTAAGATTGTTGATGATTCTTCCATTGATGTTAAGTCCAGGCAGTTCGACTTCTTTAAAAATTCTTTCTGTGAATAGGCTGAATATGTTTGGGGACAACAAACATCCATGTCGTACTCCTTGTTTTATCTCTATGGTCGACGAATAATTATTTCCGCATCTAATTGACGCTACTTGTTCCCAGTACAAGTTACTAATAAGTCTGATGTCCTTTCCGTCTACTCCTATATCTTGAAGGCATGCAATTAGTCGTTCTTGTTGTACTCTATCAAAAGCTTTCTTGTAGTCTGTAAAACAAACATATATATTTTTCTTATCTGCTGTATAGTTTTCAATTAACATCCTCAAACAGATTATTAAATCTCTAGAGTCGCTGTTGTTGCGGAACCCATATTGTTCTTCAGCTACTTCCCCATCTATTTTATTTTGAATTAGTTCTTGTATGATCTTGAGTAGTATCATAGTTATTTGACTCATTAAGCTAATAGCTCTTCAATCCTGACAATCAACAGCTCTTGGCTTCTCGGATAGTGTGATGAATGTGGATGTTTTCAAATCATCGATTCTACAAAAGCGACATAACAGTTATTTCGTTGCCAAGTTTCTCTGATGCATAAATATCCGCCACTTAGGGTCCGATTAATGTGGTGTTGAAATGTTCCACAGCAAGCATCACATTGGGGCTTATCTAACGTTCTATTCTCAGCTTGTAACTCTGTCGACTGTGAAAATAACAACGATAACGTTAAGGACTATCAGCATAAGCTAAGCCAGGTAACCATGACAGCGTTTCTTAGACTTGCGGCACTTTGCGCACTCGATGCTTATATTAGTAACGGAGATTCCCCGACGGCGCTAGTTGCGAGAGCACAGCAGGAGGGAATTCGGCGAGCTGCTCGGATACAAATTAAATTAGATTCGTGTCCTAGATAAACATCAAACGACCAAGGCACGGAAGTGGCTTTTATGAAGAAGGGAACATTTCGCCTAACGCTGGTAGAACTATAAAGCTAGAGTTTGCAAATCATAATAATTTACAATGCACTAGATCCCTCATCCCGTTCCGAGTTGTGCTTGGTTGTCACAATGGGTTAGTGGATGTTGCACGAATAATGCCGAGAAATGTTGGATTATCAAGATATATCAACATTCTTATTTATAACAATAGTTACAACTATTAAGAATGTTTCGGGGAATGTGGAGGCTTAACAAATGTCGTCTGCCAGACTCAGACAGACATGCCAGCAATTTCTACTGATATACGCTGAACGTCTTGTATCCTAGTCAACCTGTATCAGGGCTCCAGAATGTCTTTATTTATGACAATGATTTAGGGCGGTGGTGTGTACAACAGAAAGTTATAACCCTCTATGTTCTCTTTGTCTAGAGCTTTTCAACGCGTTCGGGATTGAGAGGAAAAAATAATACAATGAAAAGGGGGGGGGGGGGAAGAGAATTGTATTCCTAAGGATACATTATTTTTACAAGAGAGATGTTTAGGTTTGCTGGTTTCTTGGTTTTCTTTTGGTTGATTGGCTTGATGTTTATTTGGTCCCCTGATTGCTTAGTTGATTATTAGGATTGATGGTTTGTTGATTTGTTGGTTGATTTATTGGCTGATTTGCTGGTTGATGTGTTGGTTAAATTGTTGGTTGATATGTTGATTGATTTGTCGGTTAATTGGCTGATTGATTTATCGTTGATTTGTTGGTTGAATTGTTGATTGTTTGGAATAATAGTTCGTTGGTTTATTGTTTGATCTGTTGGTTAATTTGTTGGCTGATTTGTCTGTTGATTTGTTGGTTACTTTCTTGGTTGATTTGTTGGTTAATTTGTTTGTTGAATGTTTGCTTTGTTAATCTGTTGACTTTTTTTTTTAAATTTTAATCGTTGCGTATCCCTTACGGGACGTTGCAGTAAACACCAGCATTTTTCAGCTGCTGTTGATGTACTAGGCAAGTGTTACGTTCAGTAGTTTGCCATTGCTTTCTGAACGACCGGCTCCCATACCAGCACGTTATAACACAACGTGACACGGTCTGCTGCACAAATCGGTCGCCGCTGAGTTTCGAACGCCTGGTACCCGGCTCACGAACCGCGTTCGCAAGCCTTTATCCACGAAGTTGACTTGTTGCTTGTTTGAATTAATGGTTGGTTGATTTGTTGGTTTATTTCGTGATTGATTGCTTGGCTGAGTGAATGATTGTTTGGTCCCCTGGTTTATTAGTTGATTATTTAGAATAATGGTTGGTTGATTTGTTTATTGATTTGCTGAATTGATTTGTTTGCTGAATTGCTGGTTGATTATTTGTTTGATTTGTCGGTTGATTGGTTAGTTGATTTGTCCGTTGATTTTATGGTTGATTCGTTGGTTAATCAGTTGATTAATTTATTGATTGTTAGGATTAGTAGTTGGTTGAATTGTTGGCAGATTTGTCGGTTTATTTGTTGGTTATTTTGTTTGTTGAATATTTGCTTAGGTCACTTGTTGATTAGTTGATTGTTTGAATTAATGGTTGGTTGAATTGTTTGTTTGTTTCGTGGTTGATTTGGTTGCCTATTTCGTGGTTGATTTGCTTGGTTAAATATTTGATTTCTTGTTTGTTTGGATTAATGATTAGTTGATACATCGGATGAATTGCTGTTTTACTTGTTGGTTGATTTGTCAGTTGATTTCTTGGGGGATTTCTTGGTTGACTTGTTGAGTAATTTATCGGTTGATTTATCTATTGATTTGTTGTTTGATATGTGGGTTGATTTTTTGGTTTATTTGTATGTCGATTTATTGATTGATTTGTCGGTTGATTTGTTGGTTGATTTATTTGTTGGTTTATTTGTTTATTTGTTATGTGATTTGTTGATTGATTTGCCGGTTGAATGTGTTTTTGGTTCGATGGTTGAATTAGTTGGTTGTTTTGATTAATGGTTGGTTGATTTGTAGGCAGATTTGTTGGTTGATTTGTTGATTTATTTTTTGGCTACATACTTGTTTGGTTATCTGGTTGATTAGTTTATTGCTTGGATTAATGGTTGGTTGATTAGTTGGTTGATTTATTGGTTGACGCGTTGGTTTATTTGATGACTGATTTGTCGGTTGATTTGTTATGTGATTTGTCGGTTGATTTGTTGGTTTTGTGCAAACTTTGATATCTTTGTAGATTTAAAATTACCGTAGGGATAACAGATGTCTATGATGTCTTCTAGTAATATGCCCAAGGGACTGGATATACCATAATGCATTGTAGTACCTTGTCTAAGAAACTACCTGTAATATATTGCCTGTAATATATTGCCATGCAGCACTGCGTCCGTGCAACTGTATTTTAAATCCTTAAAGACGAATAGGTTATTCCTTATCTTAATGAATTTATTGCTTGACTTGCTGAATTTTCTTCCAGGCATTTATCTGTAACTGGTCCTGAGATTTTTCTAGGCTAAACTGTGCTTGTCACAGTTGAATCAAATCACTCACCCACTCGGCAACTATCCCAGAGTGTGCATATTAGAATCACATACAACTCTGCCACTTGGCCACTCCCCAGCTATCTCAGAATGTGCATATTAGAGTAGCATATAATATTAAGTATTCTATCGTGGGTGGGTTTTTCAGTTTTGAAATGTAGTTAGGACAGCGGCGCATGCGGTATCATCTTTACAATGTTAAACAGCCAAGGGATGATTGATGTATCAAACATATACACAATTTCAAACAACTGGGGGATGTTTGATGTAAGAAACATGTACACAAGACCTTTTTTTTTTTGGTCATTTTTGGGCATGTATTTGAGCTACACAAGGATCATGAGTGACTATAAAATCCACGGGTTCATTGTTTCGGGGGAAAACGTCCAAAACAAGAGAGTAATGCATGTCTTATATGTCTAAGCATCTACACCTTATTTCATTTGCTGAGAGAGACAGCTAACCTCAGTTCTTACCCGAAGGGCTGTGATATTGAAACTTCATAAACTATTAACTATTAATCATTAGTATATTTTAATAGTTATCGCTTGTCCTTGTTTCACACTGTGATAAATATTCTGATGTCTGATTACTGCCTCACCAAGCAATAACTCTAATGAAACTATTTTAAACCGTATTTTTATATCTCCCCAGGACTTCCCACGCTCCTGCTCTTCAGAAGACAGCTGTGGGGATGGCGTTAGAGGAGACATGAATGGGTCGAGAAAGAGACATTTTAAATCAGACCAATCTCACAGCAGCAGCAGCGAAGTAGCCCGAAAAGCCAGAAGAAAAAGCCCACAGTCTGCTGAAGAACTGCAAGCACAGAGATGTCTGGCCAACGTTCGAGAGCGCCAAAGGACGGAGTCGCTAAATGAAGCCTTCTCCCAACTCAGGAAGATCATCCCCACCCTGCCGTCTGACAAACTCAGCAAGATCCAGACCCTAAAGCTGGCCTGTCGTTACATCGACTTCCTGTTCCAGATTTTGCGAAGTGACGAGGCGGAGATGAAATATTTCCCCTCCAGTTGTAGCTACATGGCCCACGAGAGACTTAGTTACGCCTTCAGCGTTTGGAGGATGGAGGGAGCGTGGCATATGACTGACCACTAAGCCACACCCATCATTACATAATCCTGGAATGTACATTAGAATTTGAGTGAGCTTTAGTGCCCAGTTTCCACACATTTACACCCGATCTTCTTAAAATCATTTATCGTTCATTCAACCAGGACTTTCAGAATTCTATGAAACCTGATTTGAAATCACGATTACGTAAGCTGCTGAATGACAATTGTAACGACCAATGCTTTCTTACTGGATGTTTCACACCAGTATTGCTGTATCAGTTGTAGTACTTAGTTTCAAAACAATATATAAACATTTTCAAAGAGACTTTGGTTGAGTTGAACTGAGTTGAGTCTACAACCGACATCACAACATCCGGGACATTCCCATAAGTGCTCCGTCCTCATCTTCAAAAATCAGTGAAGAGTTCCAGTACTATTAATACTAATTAAAGACTGGCTACCTATTCCCCTGTGCACAACTGGGATGATTCTAACACTTTGCAGTCCCACACATGGTTCTTCCTGTGGGACATTTTTTTCCATGCAAGAAACAATGGTGCTACTTTACTTTACGAGTGATACACAAAAGTGCCTTACCTTGGAAACAATACCTCGTCTTTGAATACATTGACAAGAAGCCAAGATACTATCTTAATCAGCACGATCGCAGCGTTACTTATTTGCTATAACTTTCTACTGTGGTGTTTCCCATTCACGCTGATGACATGAGAGAATTGTGATTTATATCCGCGCGTCTGGACTGGTTTTCTTTTGTTTACTCGCTTTGAACTCAAGCGTAGTCCACAATTGTGTTACTACTAATAGTGGTTGTTACTGCTAGGAAGTCACTGGACTGGTTTATGGTGTGAGTTAACTTTCCCTATTACCAGTGTCCTTCGCCATCAGGTGAACCCACTCTGACTTCTAAATTTTAGTAATTTACTTCCCCTAGTCAAGGACAAGAAGTCAACATTTAAATCCAAATGACCGGTGTGTAGCTTGAACCCAAAATTCCATCATCAGCGCATAGGAAGTTAAAGAGAGAGCGCTTTTGTCCTTTCGGTCTCGTCGACTGCTAACAAACGGAATCATATAGTTGGGATACATAGACACTAATGGTTACATTGTGGTGAAGAAGTAGAACGGATCTTACAATATTTCATCAGGGGTAGTAAGCATAGACAGCCGCGGTGGCACAGGACTGACCGTGTTTGCCTGCCTAGACAGTGGTCCAGATTTAATCCCAGCACAGGCATAATTATTTATTTATTACTGCTCTGGGGTCGACCCAGCTTCATAAAACATCATTACCAGACAAAGATCAGAATTTTCTTACAACGAAAGCCGAGGAGGAAGGAAATTGGCTACCCCATCTCATAAGTGGTCTAGAATATGCGACGGCCTATCCTAACAATTCACACCCAAACGGCCATTTCAGTGATCATACTACGGGGAATATTGTTTCCTCATTGATCCAAGCTTCCAAGTCAATAAGGTCTACAATGGTTACCACAGCACTTCCTGAAAAATAACGCAGTTGACATTACCCGTTGAGTATTGATCGATGTTAAAATATTATGTTAACACATATACCAAATATGTTTCATGGTGTGAAAAACTGTTCTTTCTTGATTACACTTGACTTCATTTACCATATATCTAGGGTGTCTCATGGAGTGAACATTGATCCTTTACATAAAAATGATAATTTTGTGAATAAAATCTATGAATAAACAGTCAATGCCAAGCTTTGTACAGTTGTTGGTGTCTGCCAGCAAGGACGGTGACGTGGCTGTACTTTTGTTTGTTTTAATGGACTGTTTGAAGCTTAGTTCCCTTACAGTGTATTTGTTTTCAATGTCAAGGCCAATGTGTACATATATACCGTGTTACCACAGGATCTAGCAGCATGCCCAGCGCATCTAAAGGCATGTACAACGGACCTTTACTTACACAGCGATCGTATGATTTCTGATGTAACTCATCAAGAATCAATCAATCAATCATGTGCCATGCCGGAAAGCGTGGGCGGTCATGACTCGCCATTTCACTCGATCACCAGAGTCGTGGATCAGCTCTGTGTTCCTGTCTCATCCATGCCGTGTGGCCAAGCCATCCAGGTATTTTCCGCTGGGTCTTCCTCTTGGTCTGTTCCCTTCGATCTTGCCAGATGTCACTAAGTTCTCCAGCCCATTTCTTCTCATAACATGGCCGAAAAAATGTTGACTGTCTACGTCTAATTTCTCTAATCAATCTACGATTTTCATTTGTCTCCTGTAGTGCTTGGTCATTGGTTTTTCTATCTGTCCATGCTATTCTTTGCATTTTCCTCAGAAACCACATTTCTGCAGCCATCAGATGTTTTTCAGCTTGACTGCACATTGTCCAAGTTTCACATCCATACAAAAGAACAGGCTCTATGTATCCCCTCAACACTCTTTTTCTCGTTTCAATTGACATCTTTTTATTGGTCAGAATGTTTTTCATCTTGCTAAAGGCTACTTTCGCCATGGAGATTCTTATTCTAATCTCTTCAAGGCATCTCCCATCAGATATTATGACTGTTCCGAGATAATTGTATCGATTCACTCGTTGAAGAATATTCCCATTTACTTGTACATTACATTGTGGTACTTTGTTCTTCCTAGTGACGACCATAATCTGTGTCTTCTTACAATATAATTCCAATCCCAGCTGCTCACTGTGGACAACAACAGCGTCTACTAATTGTTGCAGATTCTGTGCATTGTCTGCAATCACTACTGTATCATCTGCATATCTAATGTTATTTATGTTTCGTCCTCCAATGCTGATTCCATTTATGTCTTCTACATTTCTGAAAATATTTTCACTGTATAGGGAAAACAGATCTGGAGACATTACACATCCCTGCCTAACAGCTCTCTTAATAGGTTGATATTGTACCACTTCATTATCAATCCTTATGGCAGCTTGTTGTTTCCAATATATGTTTTTTATAAGTCTAATGTCTTTCCCATCAATTTGTAGATCTGCAAGCATATCCACCATGTTGACATGCCAAAGTCTATCAAAAGCCTTTGTTGTAGTCAATAAAGCAAAGATGTATATCCTTGTTTACTTCTATTGCACGTTCAATAACTGTTCGCAGCATATACACAGCATTTACTGTACCCTTTCCTTCTACAAACCCACATTGTTCTTCCCCTATTTCAGGTTGTATTATCTTCCTCACTCTTTGCATGATAATTCGTAACAAGATCTTTGTGATGTGACTCATTATACTAATTGTTCTATGTTGATCACATTCCAAGGTTCCTGATTTCTTTGGGATTGCAATAAATGCAGAATTACATAATTCAGAAGGTATATCTCCAGTATCATATAATGTGTTCAGCAGTCTGGTGACTTGCTCTAGTCCAAAATTCTTCTAAAGCTTTAATCATTTCTGTTGTGATGTTATCTGCACCGGGGGCCTTGCCAGCTTTCATATGCTTAAGAATATTTTGAACCTCCATCTTTAAAATTGATGGTCCTTCATTATTAAATCTAATATCATACTGTTCCTCTCTGTTGTCATTATACAGGTTTTTCACATAATATGTCCATACATGTACAATACATGTAGAATATGATCTTTTTCTATTATGATTTTGCCATCTTTAGTTTTTAGACAGCCTGTTGATGTACTTGTTCTTTTATTAGTAAGTTCCTGAATTCTTTTGTGCACTAATTTGGTATTTTGACTGTTGTGTTGTGTTTCAATTTCTAAGCACTTTTCCTCAAGCCAAGATTCTTTTGCCTTCTGACTTGTCTGTGAATTTCTTCATATTTGGCAGGATTATTTTTTTTGAGTCTTCTTGTTTCCTTTAGGTGTAAAATTTCTGCAGTCATCTATTTCTTACGACCCACAGTCTTTAATTTTGGAATAGTTGTTTCTGCAGCAAAACTGATTGAATTCTTTAACATTTCCCATTGATCATTCACATCCTGGAATAATATCTCTAGATCAGACAATATATCAAATCTGTTCTGTACTTCTATGTTAAATTTGTTTTGTATTTCCATGTCATTACTCAATGTACACAAATCATATTTAGTGTTTCCTGTTATACACTTGACTTTCTTCAGCTTTATCCTCAATGTTCCTGTGAGTTGTCTGTGGTCACTATAATAATCAGCACTGGGAACTGTTTTTGCTACGGTTAGTGCGTTTCTAAATCTTCTGATAATTAGAATGTAGTTCATCAAGAATACAGATAGAATAATATGATATGCATAATGATGATGATGATGATGATGATGATGATGATGATGATGATGATGATGATGATGATGATGATGATGATGATGATGATGATGATGATAATAATAATAATAATAATAATAAAATAAAACAAAAACCAATAATATTGATAAACAAATAATTAAGCATAATGATAATAAAATAATAATAAAAATAATAAATAATTATGAAAGTAAAATAGTAACATTAATAATGATAATAATAATAATTATTATTATTATTAGTTTTAAAGGCAATACTAGTATTATTAGTAGTAGTATTAATCGTAGTAGTAGAAGTACTAGTAATAGTAGTAGCTGTAGTAGTAGTAGTAGTAATAGTAGTAGTAGTAGTAGTAGTAGTAGTAGTAGTAGTAGTAGTAGTAGTAGTAGTAGTAGTAGTAGTATTTGTAGTAGTAGTAGTAGTAGTAGTAGTAGTAGTAGTAGTAGTAGTAGTAGTAGTAGTAGTAGCTGTGATAGTCCACATAGTAATCATAGTAGTAGTGGTAGCGTAGTAATAGCAGTAGTAGATGTATTTGTAGTAGTAAATGTAGTAGTAGTAGTAGTAGTAGTAGTAGTAGTAGTAGTAGTAGTAGTAGTAGTAGTAGTAGTAGTAGTAGTAGTCGTATAGTTGTAGTAGTAGTGTAGTAGTAGTAGTAGTAGTAGTAGGAGTAGTAGTAGTAGTAGTAGTAGTAGTAGTAGTAGTAGTAGTAGTAGTAGTAGTAGTAGTAGTAGTAGTAGTAGTAGTAATACTAGTAGTAGTGGTTGTAGTAGTAGTAGTAGTAGTAGTAGTAGTAGTAGTAGTAGTAGTAGTAGTAGTAGTAGTAATACTAGTAGTAGTGGTAGTAGTAGTAGTAGCAGCAGCAGCAGCAGTAGTAGTAGTAGTAGTTGTAGTAGTAGTAGTAGTAGTTGTTGTTGTTGTTGTTGTGGTAGTAGTGGTAGTAGTAGTAGTAATAGTAGTAGTAGTAGTAGTAGTAGTAGTAGTAGTAGTAGTAGTAGTAGTAGTAGTAGTAGTAGTAGTAGTAGTAGTTGTTGTTTTTGTTGTTGTTGTTGTTGTTGTTGTTGCTGTAGTGGTAGTAGAAGTAGTAGTAATAGTAGTTAGTAGTAGTAGTAGCAGTAGTAATGTTAGTGGGCAACTCAACGGATATACCTTTAAAACAAAGGTACTTTGGATATTTTGACAGTTGCAGGCATTATCATTTGTTGTACATCTCATTCAGTCACTTCATCTACTTTGCCTCAAGAATTGCTCTTTTCCTTCCCATTTGGTCATGCGTTGATTTCGATGATAGGAGAGTCGATCGTTCAGAAAGCAATGGCAAACTACCCAAACTAAATGTGCCTTGTAAATCACAAACAGTCATAAATGCATTGGTTGTTTATGACGTCCTGTAAATATATGCAACTATTTTTGTGTGTGACTTGGTACAGGTGAAGATAATTTTCATAGCATATGGATAACCCCGTAAGGACTCAGGTTTTTTTTCCCCATAAATCACACTAGGATAATCTTAGCACATAACTCAGTAGTATTGACATGGATCCAAATGTGTCTATAACAAGAATCAGACACGTTATAAATATTCTTATTCTGGTGTTTTCTAATTTGAAAATTGAACCTCGGCAGTGGCATTTTTGGACTGCTCTTGTCGATTTACAAAAGGGATTTTTAACGCGGGCAACCGAAACGCCCGTTGTGCTGTATGGGAGTGAGTCTTGAAATGTACATGAAATAATTGGGAAGAACTTAGAAGCAATAGAGATGTGGTTTCTGAGACGAATGTTGCGAATTTCTTCGACTGCCAGAGTAACTAACGACGATTGCCTGAAAGAGGCTAACGAACCTAGAACGTTATAGACAACAATAAGAAAGAGACAAACAGCTTTATTTGGTCATGTGATGAGAAGAGAGGCATTGGAGAAGCTCGTGGCATCTGGAAAAATCATTGCAAAAAGAGACAGAGGTAGCGACAGACCGAGAGAAATTATGCTGGATGGATTGAGTCGGTGGCATGGAGGAACATCGCCTAAAGAGTTGATCCAGAAACCAAAGACCGAGATCTGTGGAGAGATATGAACGCCTACGCCAGCTGGCAGGGCACATGATGATGATGTAATTCAACCTGCATACCTGTCTTCGTCCGAGTTTTGTGACCTTGTCTGAGAAGACTAGTAGGCTCTAGGAACAAGGGTTGTTGTACCACAAGTTTCATTTTTTTTTATAAAAGCATACTCAGTAAACCTAAACAGATCTGCACCAGGCAGAGGCGGGCACTGTAGTCCCTAGGCCACTCCTCCACAAAAAGTGAAAAAAAAAGAAGAAAAAAAAAAAAGAAAACAGCAACAGAGTCTTTTTTACGCCATGAGATATTAATTGGGTGTATAGTTAAATATTGAGCCATGAAGAGTTAATCTAGTCTATAGTTACAATACGGGGCCATGATGAGTTAATTGGATCTCATCTCATCATGTTCCTCTTGTACCTTGCGTTGTCGAGGTGAAGTATAAACAGCGTTAGAATGCCCGTTTATCGGCTTCATGTACCTAGATTACCATTATATATATTTAAAAGCGGAGCGACGAGGCTTTTATTTGGTATAAATATATATATATATATATATATATATATATATATATATATATATATATATATATATATATATATATATATATATATATATATATATATTTTTTTTTTTTTTTTTTTTTTAAACGGCCACTGTGCCTTAATTTGGTATATAGTTAAAAAAAAAGGAGCAATGGGGATTAAATCTTTGGTATATAGTTAGAAAGTTAGTTGCGTGTTCAAAAGAGAACGTCGGAATTAATCGCAGCATTTGTTTCGTATGCGTGGTTTTCTAAACGATTTCACGTTGAGCCGCGTTCATACCATTGTAAAAATGAACGCAATGTTGTCTGCTTCGTATTAGCCCGCTGCTAATTTTGAACTTGGTTTGTCGGCATAGTGAAACTGTGTTCTCTACCATTAAGCCACACACGCCAACGTCTACTTGGGGAAAGAATAAGCAAAAAGAGGAGAAGGACAAGAATGATAAGAAAGAGGAGGAGGATGAAGACAAGAAAAAGGAAGAAGAGGAGGAGAATGAGAATAGAAGAAGAAGAATTAGGAGGAGGAAGGTAAGAGGAAGAAGGAAAATGAGGAGGAGGACAAGAAGAAGAAGAAGTAGAAGAAGAAAGAGGAGGGGTATGACGACAAGAACAAGAAGAATGAGGAGGAGTATGAGGATATGAAAAAGAAAAAAACAACCAAGAAGTACCATACCAGAATACTTCACTCACACACACACACACACACGCATGCACGCACGCACGCACGCACACGCACGCACGTACGCACACACACACACACACACACACACACACACACACGACGCTTGTTGTACAGATTTCCATTCTCTGACAATTTCTAGTCGTCCGTCTGGACCCTGTGACCTGCGATATACCTCCTAAGAGTTGCTCTTCCTCTTACCCTTCACATCGTTCAGAAAAGGCAACCGCTGACACGCAAAGTTCACTTTCCTAACAAATGTAACGTAATGAAAATTATTGCCAAATTTATCCTAAATAGACACGTTAAATAAGGTGTTGGGCCTCTTAAACGTATAGATCAATGCTATCTCAGTATCTGTACACCTGCCGTTCTCGAGTTGCGAGTATTTCATTCTACGTATAACTACATTTACATCTAGTTAGCTACGCTAAACATGCGAAAATTGCATGAATGGTGTGACGCACAAATAAAAAGTTGGCCGTTTTCGTTTCTTTCTCAACAAAGAGGACGACATGGCCCATGCTTAAACTTACCTTGTGCTGATAGCGGGGTAAATGGTTCAACCCCGATACCAGTTCGACTTAAATGTTGACTTCTCGTCAGAAAGCAATGGCAAATTACTGAACGTAGAATTGCCTAAAATCTCAACCCGCGGTTGATCGAAAAGTACTGGAAAGCTCAGGAACAGGATCAACAGCAACATCAGATCCTGCCTTGACAGTGAAGCACTATTGTCTTATTGGAATCGTGCTGGCGAATGGTTAGAACGCTTGTCTGCCTCGTGGATATGTGTTTGAATCCCCATCGAGGCGGTGACCACAATATTGATTGATTGCCATGTGGTCTGTAATAATATGAGAGCTACACGCAAAACCACACCAAGCGTGTAACACTGCCCTTTACTTTACTTGCTATTCCCATCTGTGGGTGATTATTCTCATCTGTAGGTGACTTCAGTGGCGTCACTGGGGTTGGTGTCACCCAGTGCGGTAAACTCTTGGTGTCACCCCTCTAGACTTTCACCATGGTCTTCTTCCGAGTGTTCCTGTACCATATATAATCGCATATAGTAATGTTTGTAAAATAAGTCAAAAAGTTAATAAGGACATAAGAAAGAAAACAAATTGAACAATTTAACTTCAATACTTCAGGTAAAACATAAATAAAGAACTTCGACAAACTCGGACAAAGTTAAATTTTTGTTATTTAACATTAAAATTTCTAAAATTAACAATGAACGGTTATGAAACCCGACTAGACAGAGCTATGTCTGCTTTGTCAAATTTGCAATTTTTTTATTTTGGTGTCACCCCTTGATGGTGTCACCCGGTGCGGCCCGCACAACCCGCACCCCCCTAGTGACGCCCCTGGGTGACTTCTTATCTGTAGGTGACTATTCTCATCTGTAGGTGACTATTCTTATATGTCGGTGACTATTCTCATCTGTAGGTGACTATTCTTATCTGTAGGTGACTATTCTCATCTGTAGGTGACTATTCTTATCTGTCGGTAACTATTCTCATCTGTAGGTGACTATTCTTATCTGTAGGTGACTATTCTTATCTGTAGGTGACTATTCTTATCTGTAGGTGACTATTCTTATCTGTAGGTGACTATTCTTATCTGTAGGTGACTATTCTTATCTGTAGGTGACTATTCTTATCTGTAGGTGACTATTCTCATCTGTAGGTGACTATTCTTATCTGTCGGTGACTATTCTCATCTGTAGGTGACTATTCTTATCTGTAGGTGACTATTCTTATCTGTAGGTGACTATTCTTATCTGTAGGTGACTATTCTCATCTGTAGATGACTATTCTTATCTGCCGGTGACTATTCTCATCTGTAGGTGACTATTCTTATCTGTAGGTGACTATTCTCATCTGTAGGTGACTTCTTATCTGTCGGTGACTATTCTCATCTGTAGGTAACTGTTCTCATCTTTACGTTACTATTCTTATTTGTAAGTGACTATTCCTATCTGTAGATGACCATTCTCGTTTGTAGGTTACTATAAACACATGTAGGCGACTATTACCATCTCTTTGTAACTATTCTCATCAGTAGGTGACTATTATTTCATGTAGGTGACTATTACCATCTCTTGGTGACTATTCTCATCTGCAGGTAACTATTTGCATATATAAGTGACTATTCTTATATCTGGGTGACTATTCTCATCTCCGGGTGACTATTCTCATCTGCAGGTGACTAGTCTCATCTACAGGTGACTATTCTTATCTGTAAGTGACTATTCTTATCTGTGGGTGACTATTCTCCTCTGTAAATGACTATTCTTATCTGTGGGTGACTATTCGCATCTGTAGGTGACTTCTCATCTGTAAGTGACTATACTTATCTGTGTATCTGTGGGTGACTATTATAATCTTTAGGTGACTATTCTTATCTGTGGGTGACTGTTCTTATCTGTGGGTGACTGTTCTTATCTGTGGGTGACTGTTCTTATCTGTGGGTGACTATTCGTATCTGTAAGTGACTATTCTTATCTGTGGGTGACTGTTCTTATCTGTGGGTGACTATTCTTATCTGTGGGTGACTATTCTTATATGTGGGTGACTATTCTAATCTTTAGGTGACTATTTTTATCTGTGGGTGACTATTCTTATCTGTGGGTGACTATTTTCATCTGTAAGTGACTATTCTTATCTGTGAGTGACTATTCTCATCTGTAAGTGACTATTCTTTTCTGTGGGTGACTATTCTCATCTGCAGGTGACTATTTTCATCTGTAATTGACTATTTTTATCTGTCGGTGACTATTCTAATCTGTGGGAGACTATTCTAATCTGTAGGTGACTACTCTCATCTATAGGTGGCCATTACCATCTGTAGTTGATAAGTTCGAACATTTGGAACACTATTCGGTAAAAATTTTATAAGGCAGAGTAAGTTTTCTCCTCATGCTGTCTTTCAACTTCCAGTGGAGCAAATGCTGCGAACCATTTCACGCCAAGCTCATTCTAGACTTGTTCATGATTAACTGAATACTGCAGCAACATTCTTACACACGGAGAAATAACCAGAGCCATACCAACCCTTTTTAGTCGCCACTTACGACATGCTTGGTAGGTTACCTTAAGTACCCCGGTAATGCATGGACGGGAGTTATTTAATCGCAGCAAAGAATCCTGCCTCTTTTGTGGATAAGTGCCAATCATGCCGAATCTGGCGATGTTTTGTTGGTAAAGGTTTCAAACGGATTTCAAAGGCAAAAGGATTAACTTCATTGCACCGGGTGTTATCCCTTATGGCTCGGTCTCTTTCCTCATGGCCTTCTGCCGAAATCGTCACACAAAGTACGAACTCCGTATCTCCAGCGACGACCCCAGGCGTTTCAGAGACAATTGCACTCATGAATCGAATGGCTTGGAGTTGAACCCACAAACTTCGGAGCGCGAGGCAGGTGAGATAACCATTTCGCGCATGGAGACAAGCTTAGATGGTAAAGACAACACATCATATAACATACCAGACACAGTAGAAAAGGTGTACTGATCAGTTTTATGAAGGCATGATCACAGGAGGCAGCTCTACACCCATGACCAGACAACCGTGATAAGGCACCCTTGGAGGACAGTCTTGAACAGACTCCCTGACCAGACTACCTTGACCATACTGCCTTGACCATACTGCCTTGACCAGACTGCCTTGAGCAGATAGCCTTTACCAGACTGCATTGAACAGATAGCCTTGACCAGACTGTCTTGAACAGATAGCCTTGACCAGACTGTCTTGAACAGATAGCCTTGACCAGACTGTCTTGAACAGATTGCCTTGATCAGACTGCCTTGAACAGATAGCCTTGACCAGACTGTCTTGAACAGATAGCCTTGACCAGACTGCCTTGAACAGACTGCCTTGACCAGACTGCCTTGAACAGATAGCCTTGACCAGATTGCCTTGAACAGATTGCTTTGATCAGACTGTCTTGAACAGATAGCCTTGACCAGACTGCCTTGAACAGATTGCTTTGATCAGATTGCCTTGAACAGATAGCCTTGACCAGACTGCCTTGAACAGATAGCCTTGACCAGACTGTCTTGAACAGATTGCCTTGATCAGACTGCCTTGAACAGATAGCCTTGACCAGACTGCCTTGAACAGACTGCCTTGACCAGACTGCCTTGAACAGATAGCCTTGACCAGATTGCCTTGAACAGATTGCTTTGATCAGACTGTCTTGAACAGATTGCCTTGACCAGACTGCCTTGACCAGACTGACTTGAACAGATTGCTTTGACAAGACTGCCTTGATCAGATTGCTTTGATCAGACTGTCTTGAACAGATTGCCTTGACCAGACTGCCTTGACCAGACTGCCTTGAACAGATTGCTTTGATAAGACTGCCTTGATCAGATTGCAAGAACATCAAATCACACGGTGTTAAGCAAGACAGGAGCACCACGGGACCAAAGACTAATAGTAAACCAAAACACAACTGGTGCCTTCGACTGCTACACGCTGAGGGAGATACCGAGGAAGGGATCCGAGCACTTATGGACTGAATGGTTTTATATGCAGTGAAGATAATCTGTCGACTAGCTAACTTGCAAGAGACAACCGTTAAAGATGGTTAATTAATAAAGTGGTATGGACAGAATCCACGGTAAGGATGTATGTTGCCATAGTACCACACAGGGCGAAGCTGGAGCTACGGAGTTCGTGCTTTGTGCGGCGATTTCGGCGGGTCACTCTGCTGAAAGATACCGAGCCATGTGCGAAAACCCGGGTAAATGAGGTCTTTCTGGTGACTGCCGATTCCATTGACGATGAACTGGAATTTTCGTGGGGGACTTTTGTGTTGAAATTCTGGCTGCGGCTTTACGCACAGTGTACCTGCACGGGCTGTTGGCTTGCCGGGACTCATGTCTTTTCCACTTTTCACATTGGACAGTGAGGAGCATTTTGTGTGATATTCACTGGCACAGGAATGGAGCATAATGGGGACGACCCGTTGCCGTGAAGTTGGAACCACTACTAACTAACTAACTAACACAGCCAGTATATGATTTAAAAAAGTGATACATAGAAATACACACATTTAATCTGCGTGTAATACACGAAAATATTTAGTTTATATGTAATACACAGAAATATATAGTTTACATGTAATACTCATAAATATCTAGTCTATATGTAATACACAGAAATAACTAGTCTACATGTGATACACAGAAATATCTTCTCTACAAGTGATATACATAAATATCGAGTCTACATGTGATACAAAGAAATATCTAGCCTATATGTAATACACAGAAATATCTAGTGAACAAGTGATACACATACATATCTACTCTACATGTAATGCACAGAAATATCTAGTCAACATGTTATACACATAAATAGCTGCTATGAATGTAATACACAGAAATATCTAGTCTACATGTGATACACAGAAATATCTAGTTTTCATGTAATAGACAGAAATATCTAGTCTACATGTAATAGACAGAAATATCTAGTCTACATGTAATAAACAGAAATATTTAGTCTGCATGCAATATACAGAAATATCTAGTCAACAAGTGATACACAAAAATATCTACTCTGCATGTAATGCATAGAAATAACTTGTCTACTTAAATGCATGTAAATATTTAATCTACATAAATACATAGAGATATCTAGTCTACATAAATACATAGACAGAGTCTAGAAGTGACCACCATCAGTTGTCAGGCCCTCTGCAGACTTTAGATCTCATCACAACCTATAGAATTTTCTTTCCATCCGGCGCTAGTTCTCCTGCTCCATACATTCTCATGCCCACAGTTTCTAAAGTGTCCCTGCGTCCTTCTTCGTACTGAAAGACCCCTTCCTCTTCTCACAAGAACTAAGCTTTCCATCTCATGTCCTATTCAGCCATTGTGACTTAATATGACCAAAGTATTTCAGTTTTCTAGGTATGATGAGAGAGATCCAAGAGAAAGCATGAATGTTGAGTTGAGTTGAGTTGAGGTGAGTTGAGTTGAGGTGAGGTGAGGTGAGGTGAGTTGAGGTGAGGTGAGGTGAGTTGAGGTGAGGTGAGTTGAGTTGAGGTGAGGTGAGGTGAGTTGAGTTGAGGCGAGGTGAGGTGAGTTGAGTTGAGTTGAGGTGAGGTGAAGTGAGTTGAGGTGAGGTGAGGTGAGGTGAGTTGAGGTGAGGTGAGGTGAGTTGAGTTGAGGTGAGGTGAGTTGAGTTGAGGTGAGTTGAGTTGAGGTGAGGTGAGGTGAGTTGAGTTGAGTTGAGGTGAGGTGAGTTGAGTTGAGTTGAGTTGAGTTGAGATGAGTTGAGTTGAGTTGAGTTGAGCCAAGAACCGACATCACTGCACTCAGACATTCCCATACGCGCTCCGTGCCCAGCGAAGCGAAGAGTCATACTACTAATCGTTTCCACCGTTATCTGATTGGAAGTTCTCCTGGTCTTCCCTCTCAGTTTTGAGATACTTCCAGAACCCCTCCGATTTCTAATCGGAGGTTTCAAAATAAATAATCTACGCTATGAAGATGACACAGTATTAATGGCTGAAAATACAAAAGATCTGCAACAATTGTTGGACATTGTAGTAACAGACACTACAAACAAAGGACTCTCACTGAATATCAAGAAAACAGATACAATCACAGAAAGATCTAAAATAAACTACTCCGTTAGATGATTTTCATCATGTCTGCTCATTATCAACCTTTAATTTCCATACAAAAGTATAGGTTCTTTGTAGTATTTAAACACTCTTTATCTTGTTGAAACTGATATATTTTTATTGGTCAGTATGTTTTTCATCGTGCAAAAGGCTACCTTCGCCATGAAGATTCTTGTTCTTATCTCCTCAAGGCATCTCCGATCAGATAGTATGACTGTTACGAGATAATTGTACCGATTCACTTGTTGAAGAATATTCAAATTTTCCTCTATTTTACAATGTGGTATTTCTTTCTTCCTAGTGACGACCATAACCTTTGTCTTCTTACAATTTAATTCTAACCCCTGTTGCTCACTGTGTACAATAATGTATTTATTAAATGTTGCAGATCTTGCATGCAATTAATACTGTCATAAAACTGTCATTTACTGCCAGTATGGTGCCTTGCGGAGTATGGCAGAGGGGTCTTTGAGCCTGAGGAATTAAGGCCTCCTGGCTAGTGCAGTCGCCGCGAACTGTGCAGGTTAGGATTTTCTTTTTGCCCCCGACAGAAAAAAAAAAAAATCCCACACCTTACCGGATCGAACCCGGGTCTCCCGAAGGAGAGCCCTGCGTTCTAGCCTCACGGCCAGCCGCTCAGAAGGCATATCTAATCTTATTGGAGTTATGTCCCCCGAATGATAATTCCTCTGATACCTTCTAAATTTCTAACAATATTTTCACTCTTTAGAGGAAAACGACCTGAAGACATTGCACATTCCTCTCGAGTACTTCTCTTAACAGGCTGATATTGACCTACTTTATGACAGCTTGCTGTTTCCTGTATATGTATTGACCGAAAACCTTTGTGTGTTCAATAAAGCAAAGATGTAGGTCTTTGTTTACTTCTATTGAAAGTTCAATTAAGGTTCTCAGCAAATACACAACATTTATTGACCCTTCCCTTCTACGAACTCACATTGTTCTTCCCCTATGTTCAATAAAGCAAAGATGTAGTCTTTGTTTAATTCTATTGAAAGTTCAATTAAGGTTCTCAGCAAATACACAACATTTATTGACCCTTCCCTTCTACAAACTCACATTGTTCTTCCCCTATGTTCAATAAAGCAAAGATGTAGGTCTTTGTTTACTTCTATTGAAAGTTCAATTAAGGTTCTCAGCAAATACACAACATTTATTGTGCCCTTGCCTTCTACGAACCCACATTGTTCTTCCCCAATGTCGTGTTATATGTTCTTCCTAAGTCTTGACATGATGATTCTTAGCAAAATCTTTGTGATGTGGCTCATTATGCTAATTGCTCGATAATTATCACATTCCAAGGCTCCTGATTTCTTCAGGATTGCAATAAATAAAGATTTACATAATTCAGGAGATTTATCTCCAGCATCATACATTGTGAACCTGGTCTATTCCATATTCTTCTAAGGCATTGATAATCTCTGTTGTTCTGTTGTCTGGACCCAGGGTCTTGCCAGTTTTCATATGGTTAAGGGCATTCCGAACCATCATCATCAAAGTATTCAGTATCTATTTCCATATTCTCACTAAATACCGGGATATGCGAGATCTGTGGAGATTGAGAAAGCCAAAGCCAGTTATCAGGGCTCCAGATGATGGTAATGACGATTATGACGATATTGTGATTACAATATTCTAGTACATAAACATCTGTAAAGGCATGAGACAAATGTCTTCTTAGCATCCATGAAGACACATAAAATGGTGCATATATCTGATGATGCACCGGATGGAACTGCACATAACCGGTCGTGAAACAGTCATGTTTGGAAGTTATAACAATAATTGATTACGTTGTTTGTTAGAAGGCAGCAAGTCAAATGGTTTGGCCATGCAAGTAGGTTACCAACTAACATAATACCACCACAAGCAATGATGTACAGACCAGATGGAAGCAGAAGAAGAGGCCGACCACGTAAACGATGGACACAGGGAATAACAGAGTCCATGGGAATATCGATACATGAAGCCCATAATCGGGCACTCTCACGATACTTCACCTCGACACCGCAAGGTACAAGAGGAACATGATGAGATGAGATGAGATGAGATGAGATAACATGAGATTAGATGAGATAAGATGAGATGAGATAAGTTGTTTGTAGTGAATTCTTATTAGGGCACTTTCGATGTTACAAGCTAACAGATTGCTAATCATGTCATTGAGCGTAATTCCCAATGTTTGCTTTTCACACCACTAAAGGTATTTTCCTATGTTAGCTGGGTATGTATTTACAAATATTTCCCAATTGTTACTAGTTATGGCATTGAATGTATTTCCCAAATGTTGCTAGTTATGTCATTAAAATATTTCTCAATTGTTACCAGTGATGTTATTAAATGTATTGTTGCTAGTTATGTCATTAAATGTATTTCCCAATTATTGTTAGTTAAGTCAATAATGTATTTCCCAATGTTTACTAGTTATGCCATTACATCTATTTCTCAACTGTTGCTAGTTATGTCATTAAACTTTTCCCCCGTTTGTTGCTAGGTATGTCATTGAATGTATTTCCTAATTGTTGTAAGCTTTGTCATTAAATGAATGTATTTCCCACTTGTTGATAATTATGTCATTAAATGTATTTTCTTGTTGTTGCTAGTTATGTCATTAAATATACGTTCCAATGTTTGCTCGTTATATAATAAAAATGTAATTTCCAGTATTAATTTGCAAAATGTGAGTTTTCTACACGATCATGCAAGAGTTCAACCTGACATCGTGGCATGCAGAAACATCAGTATTAGAAATGATCGGCAGCACATGAGACAGAAGGCTGTGGACAGACATGATCACCAACGCCACTCTCTGGACTATAAGAAGAAGAAGATTGCAAGAGTTCACCAACCATAAAATGATACTATTTAGGAGGTGTATAAAGCTAAGCAATGTGCGTAATGTTGAAACAGTTATTTAATGTATATAATGCGTATACTGTTGGATATTGCTCTATACTGTTGCATATACAGTGCATAATGATGTAGATAAATGGGTCTAAGTTAAATAAAGTTATTTAATGTCGTATAACAGCTGTGTAATATTGGATACATCAATCTATGATGTTGTATACAGGCGTGAACATTTAAACACGTTTTTAATGTTTCACAGAAAGTACATAATGTACACAATATTGTGTGATGTTCCTTATACTCTTAAAATTACATATGTCAAACATATATCAATAATAGTTAAGGCTAAAGGTTTCACATAAACTAGTTCATTGTATTATGAGGTGAGACGGCCAACCACATTTTTCGTCTTTATTGTAATTTCCAACACAGAACAAAGACAAACACATATGTGAACCCTCGCTCGTGTACCACTCCTTGTCTTTAACACAGTGGTTCTCAACCGGTGGGGAATTCCCCCCCCCCCCCCCCCAGGGGGGAATTTCAGGGTTTCCAGGGGGGGGGAATGAAGACCATTTCAAGATCGTGTTAATACAAGAACCGTTTACTTGACATAGTTTTTCCCTTCATACTTTACAGTTATGTATGTCTCGTCCTTCTAAACCTCATTTTATAAAGTAAGTAGACCCACAAATCATGTTTTATGTGGATGTCTAGACTTGTTTTAGTATATGCTATTACATTTACCTTCCATTTTTACGTATACTGTGTAGGGGTGGGGGGATTTTTTGATAGGAAATATGAAAGGGGGGGGGGGGAATGACGTTCTGAAAATACGGTGAAGATGGGAACGGGTCAAATTTTTGATAGGAAGGGGGGGAATGGCGTTCTGAAAATATGGTGAAGGGGGAAATGGGCCAAAAAAGGTTGAGAACCACTGCTTTAACAGGTTTAGAACATGGCATCATGATAGAGGTATTGAGGTGTCTCTGGTATATGGTTCCACTTCCATATTCTTATAGAATCTATCGCTGTCGTTCTGGCTTGCAAGTATTGTTAAAGTTCGTTGCATATCCTTTACAGGACGTTTGCAGTAAACACCAGCATGTTTTGCTGTTGTTGATGTGTTGGCAAGTTTACGTTCAGTAGTTTGCCATTGATTTCTGAACGACCGGTACCCACTTTTTTTTTTTTGGTGTGCATATCCTTTACAGGACTTCGCTGTCAACAGCAGCATCTTTCAGCTGTATGTTGATTTCTTGGCAAGATTACGCTCAGTAGTTTGCCATTGATTTCTGAGCGGCCGGCTCACATACCCCGTAAGTTACCGATGCGATTCTAACCACTACTGATTCTCACCGTCATCACGTTACCGACGAGAGTATACGAGATTACGAAGAAAAGTCATAACCTCTAAGCCACGAAGCCGGCACTGGTACCCATACCATATCGTAAAATAACCAGCGCAAAGTGGTCTGCTGCCAAATTGCGCCCAGCTGTGTTTCGAACTGTGGGATTACGAACCGCGTTCGAAAGATCTTCGCCACGGAGACGGAAAACTATTGTACAGAATGAGTATGCGGTCCGCGCTCGTAATCTTGTCAGTTAGCAGGCCGCTGTGAAAAACGTTTCGTGACCTCTGTTATAGATCAATCGATAATTGATGGTTGATGTGATCGATATTCTTATAGACCAATCGGTAATTGACGGTTAATGTGGTCAATATTTTTATAGATCAATCGGTAATTGATGGTTGATGTGGTCAATATTCCTCTAGATGAATCGGTAATTGATAGTTGATGCGGTCTATATCTCGACAGGCCAATCGGTAATTGATAGTTGATGTAGTAAAATTTCTTATAGGCCAATCGGTAATTGATGGTTGATGTGGTCAATATTCTTATAGACCAATCAGCAATTGGTGGTTGATGTAGTTAATATTCTTATAGACCAATCGGTAATTGATGGTTGATGTAGTCAATATCAAACCAGTCGTCTTTACTTCAAGAGGCTGAGTGGTTTCAAGGTATGGTCTTCGCCTTGAGTGCTGGGGGTCCCGGGTTTAAGCCTAATGGGAGGGGGGGGGGGAAGTGAGTGGTCTCGAGGTATGGTGTCTGCCTCGAATGCTGGAGGTCCCGGTTTCAAGCCTCATGGGGGATGCGTGGTCTCGAGGTTGAGCCTTGAGTACTGGAGGTCCCGGGTTCAAGCCAGGGTGATCGTCGGAATTTTTTCACGTGGACTTCTAGTAACAAAATTTCCACTGGTTTCTGGGTAATGAGATCGGACGCCCGTGTTTATTGTTGCGCACGTAAGAAATCCCTTGGCAGTTAGAAATCGACAAAGAGTAGCCTAAAGGCCATGCCTGGGAAGCATTTCGAGTTAAAAATCTACCCAAAGTATTTCAGGTTCCTCACGGTGCTACGAACTTCGTACACTGAGCTGAAATTCTCCGGACTCAGTCTTGAATTAGGAGTAGAACGGGGCACTTATGGATTACACCCGTGTGCCGTGATGTTGATCCGTCGACTAAACTAAACTAAACTAAACTAAACTAAACTAAACTTCACGGCATACTTCCTCGTGGCCGCCGCGGTGGCGTAGTGGCCTCGTCGTGGTGGGTTACATTTTTAAAATGTATCCGGCTCTGTGGCGAAAGAGGTTACGGACGCAATTCGTGATCAACGATATTGCGTTCGAAATACAGCTGCGTGCGATTTGGCAACAAGCCGTCTTCGTTAATTTTTATAAAATGGTATGCGTGCCGGTCGTTCAGAAAGCAATGGCAAACTACTGAACATAAACTTGCCAAGAAATCACAAACAGCCAAAATGTGCCGTGGCTGACTGCGACGTCCTGTAAAGTATATGCAACGAACTAACCTGAACTTCCAGGTCGGCACCAATTAAAATTAGTACCGGGAAATGTCTTGGGAAGTTAAGGCGTAAATATTAACCACTTCCGCCACCAGGTCTATGGGTATATACACATGTGGGTCTAACAACATGATCAAAGAGGGGTACGGCTTTTATCCAAGCCATGCCATAATTGCCCTGAAATAGATAAACACCGATCAAACTGTGGAACGTTAGTACTCAATGCGTAGTATAAAGACACGGATCAAACTGTGGAACGTTAGTACTCAATGCGTAGTATAAAGACACGGATCAAACTGTGGAACGTTAGTACTCAATATGTAGTTTAATAACACAGATCAAACTGTGGAACGTTAGCAGTCAATGTGTAGTGTAAGAACACGGATAAAAACGGAACACGGGAGAACGGAACGACAATGAACAAATTGATTAATGAACATATACCACCAGTATGAGTGGAAATCAGTCTTCAGGAATGCAAGTGCAGCCAACAGGCTTCAAAGCTTCCAGCTTCGCGATCGCTCAATAGCTGCTAACTTGCGGCCATGCATGTAACAAACAAAATAAAAAGGTCATTTTGTAAATTGCATTGGACTAACAATAAACTATTGCTACAAGTATCTAATACCGAGGCAGTAGCATTTAGGCTGTTCCAACACATTTTGCTCAGGCAGAAAGGCTTTGTTTTAAATGTTCAGTTACCTTGGCGATAACTAATGCTTCACATTTGAACAATATCAGTAGGTATGTGTTGTAAGTATTTCATTCATCCTCTTCCTATAATCTATAACTCTGCAGCTCTCACCTGACGAGATGCACCGAAATATGCCAGGCAATAAACTATGCATCCCATCGCTTGTAGCTTCTGTGTGTGAGCACGGGTCAAACTGGAACGTCAGCAACCAATGCGTACTGTAACAACACGGATCAAACCGTGGAAAAGAAAACATAGTCAGGACTAAACAGACGTGTCATGACACACTGAATGAAATCTGCGTCACCCTTTGGCCTTTTCTTTCTTGACAAATTTCCACCGCCTCAACTTCTCATGGCCACTTCCGGTGTAAGGAACTCTTCAGTTTCAAATGTCTGAAAAAGTCAACGTCTGTTTCCGGCACGTGCGCTTCCTCGAGCTGGTCTGTTACGACAGAATTAGAGATTTATATCCACGGCTTGTCCTAATGAATAAGGGAGAAAAGGAAGTCAATTTTGGGTTTTAAACTGATACAATCATAAAAGAAACAAAAGTGAATATTGAGGATAAAGGGTCATCACCAGCAAGCCGAAACTGATATTACTATCAGGGAAATTTAAATCGGAAATAAGTACACACAGAGATAGAGAAGCAAACAGACATAAAAACACAAACACGTTTTAAACCCCTTGGTAGACTTTTTTAAAATTTCGATTCCATTCCATTATACTATAACAGCTAACAGGTTTAACCTCAGATGAGAAGTTATATTAGGGTCCATCCCTGACTCAGATTATTAATCCCGTGACCGAGTCAGCCACAATTAGAATATTAAATTGAAGGTGATTGTTGTCTAAAGAGGGGTGGGATCGCAAAGAGTTGGCCACACGATCACTGCAAAATAGTTCGGTAATAAAATTTACCCACGGGTGTATAGAATTCGGTAGTAGCGAACGGGTTATGGACATAGTTCGTAATTCCACACACCGCGTTCGAAACACAGCTTCGGACTATTTGACAGCAGATCGCCTTGTTTTTTTTTTCATATAATGGTATGTGTGCCGGTCGTTCAATAAGCATTGGTAAACTACTGAATTTAATCTTGCCAAGAAATCACAAACAGACAAAAATACTGTGAATTACTGCGATGTCCTGTAACTTTAACTTTGTATGAAATACTTGGGTAGAACCTTGGATGTGGAAATGTTCGCACTTATCTGAGGATCAGCGATCACTGTCTAGGACTTCAGTGTTTATGTCGAATATAGAACGTTCAGAACAAATGAAAGAAACTATGCCATTCCTTTCAGAATCACAAAAAGATATGGTCAGTTGTCAAGAAAGATACTCGTTATCTTCTCAAGCACAAGAGGTCATAGTCGCCTAGAGGTTTATCGCTCTGGCGCTTAAGCTTCTGGTTTGCTGACGGCCGGGTATATGGATCAACCCCTCCACCGGTCAGTTAGACTAAACCGTTGACTTCTCTTCAGAAAGCAATTGCAAACCTGACTTTGTTGACAGCACCCTGCTGTCTTAACAGACGATAGTTTGTAAATTGGAGTTATACTTCTCCATAGCACAAAGCCTGGGCTGAATGTAGAGACCATTTGTTGCTTAAGTAGCATGCTCCCTCTCTCGGCCTGTCTAGTGTACTCCAGAGGAAAGGTAACACCAATACGTTTGGAATAAAGCAAGCTGCAGAAGCTGCCACATCAGCATAGCAATAATTTAACTGTCCTTCTGTCGGAGCTTATATCCTAGACAATTGAGGATCAAGGCCTGATCTGCCCTACCATGATATTTAGTCTATAGGTTGCATTTCCTCGCACCAGAATACGGCTTGTACCCTCCCAATTTCACTCCTCCGCCCGAAGCCGTTGGCACAAAATGGAGTGTGGGTTTGGTGAGCGCCGCCCAATATTCGGCGCTAACAGAAAGCACGTAGTACCGTCTACTGTCATATGGTAGCTCAGTCATATCTGACTAAGACCAGACTAACAAGCAACGGTAAACTACTGAGGGTAAAATTGCTTGGAAAACAACTGGAGTTAATTGCATACTCCCACAAAGAACATGTAACATTCTGTTTTAAATTCAAAGACAAATGGAGAGGCGTGTTCAGTATAATCACCAGATGGATCCCAACAGAGGTAGGTGGAATCCATATGTTGAACACATTTATTGTAAAAAGTGGAAGAGACGCCCATGAACACATAACAGGAAATTATATCTGAAGGAGAAATGTGAGATTGACTTATGATGATAGGGAGAGATGAAGCGGGGTTGTGCTTTTCATGGGCACATATTGGAACCCTTTGAAGCTGCGGTAGCACGGTAGCTAGACGTTTGCCTGCGGGACCTGTGATCATGGGTTCGAATCCGCATCATAGTGGATTTTCAAAATATGCACGGGCTGCCAGGTTAATCCAGACTAAAATAGGAATAATAAAACGTCTTTGTAGTAAAGTGGGACGGTTTGATAAAGACCACAACACCCATTGAGTCCCAATCGGTGTATACAGTTATGGTTCTAACGCAACATTTTCAATTAAACTTTGGACTAGGAGACAAAAGAAGTCCTCCTTGCAGACCAAACAGACATTTCCGTTAACCTAAGATCATATCGCAACCATGAGAGCACTACAAGCCAACGAACAACTGGTAATAATATAACCAGACAATTTGAAGTGGTGGATGGTGATGGATAAGTCTGAGAACGAAAGGAAAATGCATCCATCCATCCACCCAGCCATTAATCCATCCTTACATTCATCCACCCATCCACTCACCCACCCATCCATCCATCCCAACATCCATCCACCCATCCATCCATACATACTTCCATCCATTCATCCACACACCCACTTATCTATCACCCACGTACCAACCTATCCATCTGTACAACCACCCATCTATCCTTCCCACCATCGACTCAGCCATCCATCCATACATCCATCCAATCATAAATAAATCCACCCATCCATCCACCCATCCATCCATCTTATCGGATCCATCAAAATTTCAGGTAGAAATATAAAGTAACACTCAAATATATAAGGTGTTGAAGCCCCTTAAGTGAATGGCATAGCACGAGAAATAATTTCACACGTATTGATTGGCTTTTATAGAATTAGAGGAAAGAGGTATCGATTACAGGGTAATAGACCTGGCTCATGGATAACCCCTTTGTGTAAACGTGTTTGTCTATATGGCAGCGCGTTGATGTGTGCTTGTTCCAAAAGCAAGACGACGTATTCGTTAGGACGCGACTGGTTCGCATCCAGGTGTGGTCATTGTAGATTTCAATGTTTATATGGTCTTGTATGACATCTAACGCCTACTACTTTTCTCAACTTCTATGAGTGCCTATCAATAGCTTTGAATTTATTTATCATGTTATTTCAATATCCTCACGTGTTTTCCAACAACTGATATGTATGTACATTGCGCAGACCACGTATATCTCGTATACGCGTGCATATCAACTGGCATCCATTCTGGAACATCCAAATATACATATGTCCGCAAAACGACAGATAATAAATAGCACATTCATGCCAACCTTAAGCTACCAATGTCAAACTTGGACATAATCCAAATCTCACTTACTCAGAAGCAACAACTGCGAGACGAGATGATTGAGAAGAGGTGCGAACTTAACTTTCCAAGACCCATCGTATGCCATATATATTGAATGACAGAATATCAAATGGTTCGGCCATCTCGATAGAATGCAACACCATCAACTACCAGCACTAGCGGTACATCAAAGAAGATCTGATACGAGAGAACAATGACGCCCGAGAAGAAAATGGACTGACGACATTAAAGACATTCTACAATCACACGGAGCGACACTATCCAGTGCCACCCATAGGACGCTGGAGCGTCAACTGTTCTTCCCCACGTCACTTCACGGCAAAAGTGGAAGATGGTGATATATGCAACGACGTAACCAATAAATCATGTTCCTTCTTTAAATGTTTTTAATATAATAAATTGAGACTTCTTAAATCTGTAAATCGGTATAATTATACCGAACAGTCCTTACATGTGATGGAAATCTGCGTTGTAAATAGGAGAATAAGATTCATTCATTCATGGCACCTTGCCGTCTTGACAGACGATAGTTTGTTACATTGTGCTTCAAAAAGGCATAATAACTAAAACCCATGGCGGTAGCAAATGAGACTGATCAGACCAATTCGCGCTGTAAGTGTTCGTCCACAATGGATGGATGTAACGACATGGTCATTTCCACCATCACGCACCATCTTACGTCTCACACGCTCTGTATGTGAACTATGTGCAATCATTTTCTCATTATATCTTTATTCCATTTCTGATCTTAGTCCCCCAAGCAACACGTTTAGTGACGACTTGCTCCCGATGTGCAATATCAATGCTGCATCAATTATGTCCCGCTTATACACTGTTTTGTATCGTAGTAGAGGCAGAGAATAAGAATCGCTAAAGCAAATGCCCAATACAAAGTTGTCAATCACAGAGAGAAAAAGAGTAATTAAGTGTTGTAAAGTGTCTATAATGTTATATGCATATCAATCATGGACAATAAGTTTGTACGTTAGTAAACATTTAACGACAGTGGAAATTTGATTTGCAAGGAAAATTGAGAAAATATCATGGACGTACAGAAAAACCAATGAGAAAGTTCTACAAGAGACAAAAGAAAACTGTAAACATAATTAGAGAAAGTAGACGCTGACAACGAAGATATTTTGTATGAAAAGAAATAAACTAGAAAACTTAGTGACAATTAGCACAACTGACAGGAAAAGAGCACGGGCAGGGCAGAAGCAATATAATGTTGAAAACAAAAATAAAAGCATAGCTATCCGAGGGCGCTTTTTAATGAGTTTGTAAGTAAAATTTGGTGCTAGAGTATATAACAACCGGCCTCAAAAGTTCTTTACAGTGTCAAATGCACGTGATGACCTGAATTGTGTTCGTTTTTGTAATCGTTACAATGCAGTGGTCGTTAGTGTTTATGACTGTTCTGTTCTGTTGTTTGTCCATCAAGTATGATGATGACCATTCATTTCATCCAGTGGGATTGAAGGTATGGAGTCATGGGTTCTAAGATGGCTGATAAGGCCTATTTTGGCTCGAAATGTTCTTTGACAATGTGGGCAAAGAATGCTTGACGTTTCTGGAGGAGGATTTCCTGCAGTGGTTTTTCTGTCCTGCCTTTTCTTCACAGCTTTTGCAGTCCTGGTTGCCTCACATATGAATGCACCCTTGCGTAATGATGCACGCCACGAATTTCGGTCTCTGGCTGCAGCCTCCCAGGTGTCATGATGAATTCCAAAAGCATTCAGAGAGATTTTCAGAGTGTCTTTAAAGCGTCTCCTCTGGCAGTAGTATATTGTGGCGTCCAGAAACATATTATGCATCCAGAATCTGGCGGCTGATGGCGGCTGATAGGGTTTATGAAGGAAATATGGGGGTATTTTTTGGGAAAATTGTCGACTCGGTAAAATTTTTGGCGGGGTGTGGGAACGGTTTTTTGACGGGTGTCTGTGAAAGTAATTAAGGTAATTTTTAGTTGGTTCTAGAAACCGAGGGTGTGAGTAGGGATGAGGGAGGGCTGTAAGTTATATATATTTTGGTTACGTATATGAATGTGTTAGTATGCGTGGTGTAGTGATCTATAAACAAGGGTGTGATGGGTCGTGGTTTTTACTCATGGGCTGTATATATGGTGGTTACGTATACGAATGTGTCTGTTCGTGGTGAGTAATGTATAAACAAGGGTGTGATGGGTCGTGGTTATACTCGACGAAGTAAGAGGTGTAGATGGTTACTATCATCTGAACAGTGTGATAGTAGTGAAAGTAAAGGGTGGTATGTAGCTTATTCACTACCATCATTACAAAGGAAAGCTTATAAAGTTATAATGGGTGTCATTTGATGGTAAGGGGTGGGTATTAGTGATCAAGTAGGAGTGATATAGGGGTGGTCATAAATATAATAAGAGGTGTTTGCAATTACACACTGGTCAACCAGTGGTCAAGCAATGGTCAAGTAAGGGTCAAGTAGTCAAGTAAGGAAATTTTAGGGAAAAGTGATTGTAATGAGATGGTGATGATTAAAGAGTGGTAAATTAGTGGTCAAGCATTGGTCAAGCGGTCAAGTGAATAAATTTTAGGGGAAAAGTGATTGTAATGACATGGTAATGTTTAAATTAGTGGTAAATTAGTGGTCAAGTAGTGGTCAAGCAGTGGTCAAGCGGTGGTTAAGTGAGGAAAATTTTAGGGAAATATTAGTGAAAAGTGATTGTAATGATATGGTGATGCTTAAAGGTGGTAAATTAGTGGTCACTCAGTGGTCAAGCAGTGGTCAAGTGGTCAAGTAAGGAAATTTTAGGGAAAAGTGATTGTAATGACATGGTGATGCTTAAAGGGTGGTAAATTAGTGGTCAAGTAGTGGTCAAGTAGTGGTCAAGTGGTCGAGTGACCACTTAAACTGTAGAGGACGATGTGCCTAAGATTATAGTAGTGATTAAAGTGATCGATGACGTGGTCAAGCAGTGGTCAAGCAGTGGTCAAGTAATCAAGTGAATAAATTTTAGCGGAAAGTAGTTGTAGCGACATGGTGATGCTTAAAGGGTGGTAAATTAGTGGTCAAGTAGTGGTCAAGTAGTGGTCAAGTAGTGGTCAAGTAGTGGTCAAGTGGTCGAGTGACCACTTAAATTGTAGAGGAAGATGTGCCTAAGATTATGGTAGTGGTTAAAGTGATCGATGACGTGGTCAAGCAGTGGTCAAGCAGTGGTCAAGTAGTCAAGTAAGGAAATTGTAGGGGAAAGTACTATAGTGCAATGGTGGTGGGTAAAGTGAGCAGGAATCACTAGTAGTGATAATAGTACTACCAATATTAGCGACAAGAATATTAGCTGGTGCGTTGTTATTATACTATATTTTTGTGGGGTGTGTAAAAAATTATATAAAGAGGGTCATACAACCACAAAGAGGATCACACATGTACACACTTGATACATTTGTACATACATACACATAAAGACAGACAAGCACAAAGACACACCCATACCATTACTACTGTCATCACAACTATACACACACTCACCCATACACAAGAACACTCAAAGACAAATACAAAGACAGCCAAGTACACAGCCAAACCATTACTACTGTCACTATCAACAGATATACACAAGTACAGACACACTCACTCATACACAAGAACACTCAAAGATAAATACAAAGACAACCATACACAGACACACCCATACCATTACTACTGGCATCACAACAATACACAAGTACAGACACACTGAGAGAGAGAAGAAAAACTATACAATCGAACAAAAACATAATAAAATAGAGAAACAAATAATAACATTTTCAAATGGCTTTTATTGGTATACAACATTTAAAAATGGCTTCGTTTACGATCCAAAGGGAGCAGAGGGACTTGATTATTGTAGAAAGATGTCTGGTCTTTCAGAGGCTTGTCTTGACTGTCGGTAGATTGATATAGATGGAGTGTCATTGTTCCTGTGTCTTGAGAAACTGTCACCGCTTTCAAACTGTTGTATAGTTGTCTGGGCATATCAACAGGTCTTGACATGAATAACCACTTGGGTGTAGACATCTTGATCGTTGTAGAAACAAAAAGACGAGTGGTCGTCTCAGTTTGTAACGACGAATTTATCTAGTTTTAAACAGTTCTGGATTTGTCTTTTTTAACCACGGAGTAACCAATCGAAACACGAGACGGTCGTTCACGTGTTGTCTGTGTCCAAATGGTTGCAGGATACGTGACAGGCTCGAGCCACGACATTTCATCAATAAGAAATACAACGCATACAGACCACAAGTACTGTTATTAATGTCTTGTAGCATACGGGTATTGTACACGGGTGATCTGTCCGAGTTTCGTTGTATAAAATGGATAATGTCGGCGTGTAATGGTGGCAAACCAAACGAATCGAAATATTCAAACTGACCTAGACCATTAAAATATAGGGCGATCCAATGTGAACCAGAGTAAGCACTGGTGTCAGTATTGACGATCAAAGCAGCTGGCTGTGTTCTATCAATGTGTCTAGGCAAATGATCTCTAGCGCATATGTTGACTAGTGGAAGGCGACGAACAAACAGATCAGACATGAGTAATTGTCTTAGTTGTTGGGTATCCATTATGCTATGTAATCTGTTAGCACTTGTCTCGTCTTGGAAACTTCTAGGACCGAGTCGAGTTCGGCGTATACGATGACTTGTAGAGGTACAGTCGTTATAACGTCAAACTTTAGTTCTACTGACAATGGGCCAGATTTCGCCATTTCAAACTGTTCTCCATCTAATATACTGGGAGTCAGATCAAAACTATAGAAACAATTCCCTTGACTATAACTTTCATAATTTATACCATTCCCGACATCCTTACCGGTCAGACCAAGGGCCAAGTTGGTACTATGGAAAGCTCGCATGTACTGACCTGTGGTATAATTCATGGTTAAGGGTGTGCCTGTAACACTACGCCCATCTACCATCAGACTCAAATAGTTTAACTGATAATGATTGAATATGAAGGGGTTCGTATTCAGCTCGACATTGAAGCAGGAAGCATTCACTAATCCGATCACCACCCGGGTCGGTGTCTGGCTGAGGAAAAGGTTATCTTGTGTGTGGGATAACATACCTTTAGGGATAGAAAAGGTCTTTACCACGACCCTTTTAAAAGGATACTTGGCATTGGATCTCAATAAGGCTTTTTCATGGGCCAGAGAGATAGCTGGATTTAACTTAGCTTACCTCACCAAGAGGGCGGCGTTAGTAATGACACTTTTGTACCCACCACTTACATCCGTGGCAATCAAATTAAAGACGGATTTTGATGGGGTTAGTTTGATTTTAATATCGACACCATTCAACATGTACCGGTCCTGATTGAAAATGTCGGAATGTAGGCGCCCCATCATATCCAGAGGCACACTATAGCTGGCTAAAGATCTTCTTTTGGCTAGACCTGTATTGGTATCACCCTTTGTGTCTGCAATGTGCAAAGGAGTATCTTGATAGTATAGAGCTGACGTCAGATGACTCTTTTTGGCCTCTTCACCGTAATTCGGAAGAGCTTCCAAGCAAGCCCGGTACGGATACGAATTTTCACTCGGTGACATAAGAGTGTCGTTCAGGGACACGTCTACTTGAGAAAACAAACTATGCAAATAATAATTTATCGGACCAACTTCGGCTGTGTTTGGTAGGTCGTCGCCATTGGGCAGTGTAACTTTGGCTCTCACGTGCAGAAAAGTATTAAACAAATCAATGTAATCTTCACCGACACCAGAAATGGTGAATTCGATGGGTGCCCCATAAGCTAAAGTGGCCAATGGATGAATCTCCACAAACTGTCCCTCTTCTACGGCTGTCTGGGTGGGAGGTACACTAAACAGATCCAGACCAGAATGCAGACACTCACATGACTTGGGATGAATTAACGCCATTATGAGAAAATATCCGAATGTCCCGCTTGGTGGTGATGTGTCTGCATTCTGGTCTGGATCTGTTTAGTGTACCTCCCACCCAGACAGCCGTAGAAGAGGGACAGTTTGTGGAGATTCATCCATTGGCCACTTTAGCTTATGAAGCACCCATCGAATTCACCATTTCTGGTGTCGGTGAAGATTACATTGATTTGTTTAATACTTTTCTGCACGTGAGAGCCAAAGTTACACTGCCCAATGGCGACGACCTACCAAACACAGCCGAAGTTGGTCCGATAAATTATTATTTGCATAGTTTGTTTTCTCAAGTAGACGTGTCTCTGAACGACACTCTTATTTCACCGAGTGAAAATTCGTATCCGTACCGGGCCTACTTGGAAGCTCTTCTGAATTACGGTGAAGAGGCCAAAAAGAGTCATCTGACGTCAGCTCTATACTATCAAGATACTCCTTTGCACATGGCAGACACAAAGGGTGATACCAATACAGGTCTAGCCAAAAGAAGATCTTTAGCCAGCTATAGTGTGCCTCTGGATATGATGGGGCGCCTACATTCCGACATTTTCAATCAGGACCGGTACATGTTGAATGGTGTCGATATTAAAATCAAACTAACCCCATCAAAATCCGTCTTTAATTTGATTGCCACGGATGTAAGTGTTGGGTACAAAAGTGTCATTACTTACGCCGCCCTCTTGGTGAGGAAAGCTAAGTTAAATCCAGCTATCTCTCTGGCCCATGAAAAAGCCTTATTGAGATCCAATGCCAAGTATCCTTTTAAAAGGATCGTGGTAAAGACCTTTTCTATCCCTAAAGGTATGTTTTCCCACACACAAGATAACCTTTTCCTCAGCCAGACACCGACCCGGGTGGTGATAGGATTAGTGAATGCTTCCTGCTTCAATGGCGAGCTGAATACGAACCCCTTCATATTCAATCATTATCAGTTAAACTATTTGAGTCTGATGGTAGATAGGCGTAGTGTTACAGGCACACCCTTAACCATGAATTATACCACAGGTCAGTACATGCGAGCTTTCCATAGTACCAACTTGGCCCTTGGTCTGACCGGTAAGGATGTCGGGAATGGTATAAATTATGAAAGTTATAGTCAAGGGAATTGTTTCTATAGTTTTGATCTGACTCCCAGTATATTAGATGGAGAACAGTTTGAAATGGCGAAATCTGGCCCATTGTCAGTAGAACTAAAGTTTGACGTTATAACGACTGTACCTCTACAAGTCATCGTATACGCCGAACTCGACTCGGTCCTAGAAGTTTCCAAGACGAGACAAGTGCTAACAGATTACATAGCATAATGGATACCCAACAACTAAGACAATTACTCATGTCTGATCTGTTTGTTCGTCGCCTTCCACTAGTCAACATATGCGCTAGAGATCATTTGCCTAGACACATTGATAGAACACAGCCAGCTGCTTTGATCGTCAATACTGACACCAGTGCTTACTCTGGTTCACATTGGATCGCCCTATATTTTAATGGTCTAGGTCAGTTTGAATATTTCGATTCGTTTGGTTTGCCACCATTACACGCCGACATTATCCATTTTATACAACGAAACTCGGACAGATCACCCGTGTACAATACCCGTATGCTACAAGACATTAATAACAGTACTTGTGGTCTGTATGCGTTGCATTTCTTATTGATGAAATGTCGTGGCTCGAGCCTGTCACGTATCCTGCAACCATTTGGACACAGACAACACGTGAACGACCGTCTCGTGTTTCGATTGGTTACTCCGTGGTTAAAAAAAGACAAGTCCAGAACTGTTTAAAACTAGATAAATTCGTCGTTACAAACTGAGACGACCACTCGTCTTTTTGTTTCTACAACGATCAAGATGTCTACACCCAAGTGGTTATTCATGTCAAGACCTGTTGATATGCCCAGACAACTAGACAACAGTTTGAAAGCGGTGACAGTTTCTCAAGACACAGGAACAATGACACTCCATCTATATCAATCTACCGACAGTCAAGACAAGCCTCTGAAAGACCAGACATCTTTCTACAATAATCAAGTCCCTCTGCTCCCTTTGGATCGTAAACGAAGCCATTTTTAAATGTTGTATACCAATAAAAGCCATTTGAAAATGTTATTATTTGTTTCTCTATTTTATTATGTTTTTGTTCGATTGTATAGTTTTTCTTCTCTCTCTCAGTGTGTCTGTACTTGTGTATAGTTGTGATGCCAGTAGTAATGGTATGGGTGTGTCTGTGTATGGTTGTCTTTGTATTTGTCTTTGAGTGTTCTTGTGTATGGGTGAGTGTGTCTGTACTTGTGTATATCTGTTGATAGTGACAGTAGTAATGGTTTGGCTGTGTACTTGGCTGTCTTTGTATTTGTCTTTGAGTGTTCTTGTGTATGGGTGAGTGTGTGTATAGTTGTGATGACAGTAGTAATGGTATGGGTGTGTCTTTGTGCTTGTCTGTCTTTATGTGTATGTATGTACAAATGTATCAAGTGTGTACATGTGTGATCCTCTTTGTGGTTGTATGACCCTCTTTATATAATTTTTTACACACCCCACAAAAATATAGTATAATAACAACGCACCAGCTAATATTCTTGTCGCTAATATTGGTAGTACTATTATCACTACTAGTGATTCCTCCTCACTTTACCCACCACCATTGCACTATACGTACTTTCCCCTACAATTTCCTTACTTGACTACTTGACCACTGCTTGACCACTGCTTGACCACGTCATCGATCACTTTAACCACTACCATAATCTTAGGCACATCGTCCTCTACAATTTAAGTGGTCACTCGACCACTTGACCACTACTTGACCACTACTTGACCACTACTTGACCACTACTTGACCACTACTTGACCACTAATTTACCACCCTTTAAGCATCACCATGTCATTACAATCACTTTTCCCTAAAATGTCCTTGCTTGACCACTGATTGACCACTAATTTACCACCCTTTAAGCATCACCATATCATTGCAATCACTTTTCCCTAATATTTCCCTAAAATTTTCCTCACTTAATCACCGCTTGACCACTGCTTGACCACTACTTGACCACTAATTTACCACTAATTTAAACATTACCATGTCATTACAATCACTTTTCCCCTAAAATGTATTCACTTGACCACTTGACCATTGCTTGACCACTAATTTACCACTCTTTAATCATCACCATCTCATTACAATCACTTTTCCCTAAAATTTCCTTACTTGACTACTTGACCCTTACTTGACCATTGCTTGACCACTGGTTGACCAGTGTGTAATTGCGAACACCTCTTATTATATTTATGACCACCCCTATATCACTCCTACTTGATCACTAATACCCACCCCTTACCATCTAATGACACCCATTATAACTTTATAAGCTTTCCTTTGTAATGGTGGTAGTGAATAAGCTACATACCACCCTTTACTTTCACTACTATCACACTGTTCAGATGATAGTAACCATCTACACCTCTTACTTCGTCGAGTATAACCACGACCCATCACACCCTTGTTTATACATTACTCACCACGAACAGACACATTCATATACGTAACCACCATATATACAGCCCATGAGTAGAAACCACGACCCATCACACCCTTGTTTATAGATCACTACACCACGCATACTAACACATTCATATACGTAACCAAAATATATATAACTTACAGCCCTCCCTCATCCCTACTCACACCCTCGGTTTCTAGAACCAACTAAAAATTACCTTAATTACTTTCACAGACACCCGTCAAAAAACCGTTCCCACACCCCGCCAAAAATTTTACCGAGTCGACAATTTTCCCAAAAAATACCCCCATATTTCCTTCATAAACCCTATCAGCCGCCATCAGCCGCCAGATTCTGGATGCATAATATGTTTCTGGACGCCACAATATACTACTTCTGGCCACCTTGAGAGCGTTTACCAGAACGCAGTTCGCTGTAAAAAAATTCGTTTAGGGAGCCTGTGGTCTGGCATGCGAGTCAAGTGACCAGCCCAGCGAATCTGATTCTTCATCAGTAGAGTGTGGATACTGGGCATGGACGCTCTTTCTAGGACTTCAGTGTCTGGGATCTTGTCTTGCCATTTAATCTTCAGTAGCTTCCTTAGGCAGACTGTGTGGAAGTGGTTTAATTTCCTAGCGTGTCGCTGATAAACAGTCCATGTTTCACAAGCATATAGCAGTGTGGATAATACAGCTGCTTTGTAGACTTTTAGCTTTGTTTGCAGGCTTATTCCAGTTCTGTCCCAAACATTCTTGTACAGTCTGCCAAAGGCCTCACTGGCCTTGGAGATTCTTGCATTCACTTCGTCATCAATTGTGACAGCTTGTGACACAGTGTTGCCAAGATAGGTGAATTTGTCCACAACACTTAGTCTATGATCATTCACTTTGATATTCGGCACAGTGTGATTATTCCCTGGAGTGTTTATGACCCAATGCCTGACTACTGCTCATGCACGCGAAAGCAACACAATTTGGGATGAACACTATTCACTGATTTCGCAACTGAAACCATATAAAAGGATAAAGCTACACACAAAATTAATTTCATTTTCAAGCAGAAATTTAAGGAGTCTTTATCAATATATTTAAGGAACATTGCTATTGGTCTACTACTGTATGCAGGCGAAAGTCAAAGTCAGGTTGCTGGGCATCTAAACCTGCATCAGAATACCATAATTTGACTTTGGCACTGGTTCCTAGCCACTGGCTCAGTTAAAGGCCGGCATCGCGGTGGGCGATCCAGAGAGACAACAGCAGCGGCGGATTGCTTTATTCGGCTTCGTCACCCCAGAGACATGTTTACAACAGCTTCCTCAGCTGCACAGTCATTGCCTGCAGGAAGTCATGCGTCTGATCAACCTGCCCTGAATAGATTGCATGACTCTGGACTTCGGGCACAACGACCTCATCGTGGACCTGTCCTTAAACACCTCCATCGCCAAAATCGACTTCTTTGGGCTAACCAGCATCGTCCCTGGGCATCTGACAATAAATGGAGACGTGTCTGGTTTAGTGACAAATTTTTCTTTTTGTTGCAGCGTTATGATAGATTGAGAAGAGGCTACCGTAGACGAAATGAATGTTTTTCCCACAACTGCGTGAATCAAGCTTCGCCGCCAGGTGGTGGAAGTGCACTGGTGTGGGGAATGATTATTTACAACGGAAGAAGTCAATTGGTGCACATAGAGAGAGGCTTGAATGGGCAACGATACGTCAATGAAATTTCTACCCCATATCCTTCCAATTTTGGCTGCCCAAAAGTCTATGTTTCAATAGGACATCGCCAGATCCCAATGTGCACGGTTGACCATACAGTTCGTGACTGCCAACAGCATTCCCACCCTTCCCTGTCCATCCCAGTCTCCAGACATGGGTCCTAATGATCACCTGTGGGATGAGTTGCATAGACGTGCTTGACGATGAGACGTTGCTCCAGCCAATCGTCGCGATCTGTTCCATGGACTCCAGGAAGAGTGGGCAGCCATCCCACAGGCCCACATCAGACGTCTGAGGGCATCCATGCCCAGGAGATGCCAGTCGATAATCGATGCAAGAGGAGGCCACACACCATACTCACGGGAAAGTCCGTATGCCTAAAAACTCTCGTGAACCAGATGCAAAACAACTGTCAATTGATTGGTTGAACACTAAAGTTCTTGCGTGAAATTTAAACATTTAACTAATTAACTTTAAAAAGTTATTAAATGTCTAATGTATGGCAATATGTGTGCCTTCAGTAGCTATGCGTTTCTTTCTTTTAAAAAAAAAAACAGTATTCATACCTGGATGTCTTAACCCCGGAACATAATCTAGACAGGTACACATACCTAAGCCGAGACTGATGATCACGTGAGCATGCGAACCATGATCCTGGAGATTAATGGCATGGTACTGATGATATCTACTCTGTGGCGAAGGCGTTACCGATGATATAGCTAATCCCGCATAGTACGTTCGAAACACAGATGCTTGCGATTTGGCAGCAGACTGCCTTGCGTTGGTTTCGTTCAATTGTATGAGTGCCGACCGTTCGGATGACTATTATTGAACGCAAACTTGCCAATAAATCACACACAGCCACACACAAAAACTTGATGATGATGATGATGATGGTGGTGATAAAAGGTTACTAATGGATGATGGTGATGGTGATAATGATGATGGTTTATTCTTTATTCTTACTTGTGGCTAATAATAAAAATTACTGAAGCCTATGGTGCTATTTCAGTGGCTAGATACGAAGTTGTTCCATATTCCATAGTTCTGGATGCAGGTGACCGACAGACCTGGATGAAGATCACACATCGGTATGTGTGTCTATTTGTTCGCGGGATTAATACTATTAATATATAATGACGAATCTATGAATATGCAATGAAGAATAAACATTGCTGCACTCAGGAATTCCCAGACCTGCTTTGCTGCATTCTTCAGTAGCCAACGAAGGGTTCTCAAGCTGACTATACCAGTGGTAGCCTTACTGAACGCCCGACGGAGATTCCCTCCATGCACTGGGAAGAAAATACGTGATATGCTCTTGAACTTCGTCTTTTCGAGCGATGCACGCCACTTCATTTGGAACATACCAGTTGCTATGTTACGTCAGCATGCTGTGGAAGTCTCTCCCAAACATAGCATGTCGTTGTGTACTGTTCTCTAGCCATGGGAAGGTTGCCGTTCCAGCCTCCACCTTCATTCTCAAGCTAAAAGTCAAGCTCTCCCTTTTCATGCACCCATCCATCCAGCCAGACATCCGTCTATCAATTTGCATTTCTACTCATCCATGCACACATTCATCCATCCCTACAGCCAGTCAGTCATCTATCCACCCAACCATTTAGACAGGCATCCATATATCCACCCATCCGGATCCACCTATCCATGCATCGATCCATACACATATTCCTCCATCTATTCATCGGTTCATACATTTATGCATACATCTATTTACCCATACATATAGCCATCCATCCAAACACCCCTCAATCCACACACACATATCCATACATCTATCCATACTCGTACTCCCTGGAGTCTCCGTGGCGAAGTGGTCAAGCCGTCTGACTCGGGTTCTGAAGTTTGTGGGTTCGATTCCGGGCCGAGTCCTTCGGTTCGCGAGTGCATTTTTATCGGAGACTCCCGGGGGTCGTCCCTGGAGCTACGGAATTCGTGCTTTGCGCCACGCTTTCCTCGCTGTGGAAAGAGTCTGTACCATATGGGATAAGAATCCTTCGCAATGAAGTCGAGCCTGTCGACATTTAAGCGACTTTTTAAGGAATTCTACCAAAGAAGTCAAGCCTGTATAGTGAGACACAAGAGCAAATCTTTAAACACAATCCACTGAATTAACCTATAAAGTCGCAGCTTTTACCTCTCCCATCCAACAGTTAATCTCAGTATTATAATACTCTACACACATTTTCTTTCTAACTCAAAATCTCCTCTCCTCTTTTTAATAAACCTGGCGTAAAATTGCTCACACGTGGCTCCCATCAACTCTTGCCCTCGTAATGACATAACTTGAAGTACCGAGCGTGTGAGTAGACTCTATCACCTGTAGCCTACCGCTTGTGAGCGCAATGTGAGTTTCATCATAGCCTTATCTCACCAGCTGTTACTGCACCTCAGTTACTGATTGAGGGGGGGGGGGGACGGGGGGACGCTTATACCAGCTGTTACTGCACATCAGTTATTGATTTTTTTTTTTTTTTTTTTTTTTTTTTGGGGGGGGGGGGGGGGGGGTGGGGGTCTTATGCCAGCTGTTACCTCACCTCAGTTACTGAATTAGGGGTGTCTTACACCAGCTGGTACTCTACAGCCGTTACTGAATTAGGGCGCCTCATACCAGCTGGCACGTTCTCTCCACTACTACTGAATCTACACTGATGGGTCAGTGATGAGAAACAAGTCTAGTGATTGGGGTTTCATTGCGAAGGCTAATGGACGGTGCTTGAAAAGGGAGAGTCTGGCATATGAGACTACGACCTCCAGCATGAGAATGGAGGTGGAAGCAGTAACATTGGCGTTAATTTGGTTATAGGAGACCACTGCAGCACACACTGTATTCATTACGGATTTAAAGAGTATGCTTAGTAAGGTGGAGAAAGGACTTATTCGAGTGGAATGGCTATCCTCGCTTCAGAGGCTACATATTGTGATAATTGCATGTATATTTTGCTCTAGCCATTCGGGAGTTCTGGGGAATGAACAGGCTGACAGGCTGACAGGGAATGCACCTCTTGGTCGTAAATTACCTATGGACAAGGGGGAGGTGGTCGTGCTCCTGTGGGACCAGGTGGAGAAGGCGGGAGAATCAGCAGGGATTCTGGAAGATTCTCAAAACTGAGAGAGAAGACCAGGTGAACTTTCAGTCAGATAGCGGTGGGAACGATCAGTAGTATGACTCTTCGCTGGCTGTTGAAAGAGGGGACAGAGAGCATATGGAAATGTCCTGAGTGCAGTGATATCGGTTCTTAGCCCAACTCAACTCAACTCAAACTCAACTACTGAATCAGACGGGTCATATCAGCTGATACTCTATCTCATTACTGACTGCGTCTTATAACAGATGATATCGTGTAATCGCCGACCTCCGTAGCGAAGAGTTTACAGATGCGGTTCATAATCCCGCTTACCCGCATTCAAAACACAGCTGCGCGTGATTTGGCAGCAGACCGCGTTGTACTGGGTTTTAACGAATAAGTATGGGAGCCGGTTGTTCAGAAAGCAATGGTAAACTACTGAACGTAAACTTGCCAAGACATCAACAACAGCAGTAAAATCCTGGTGTTGACAGCGATGTCCTGTAAAAAGGGTATGCAACCTTGGGGATAATGGTTAAACAGTTGGATGGTTGGTTAGTCGGCTGATTAACTGGCTGGTTGGATGGATGGTTGGGTAGATCGTTGGTTGGATGGTAGATGGATGGATAACTGGTTAGTTCGTCGGTGGCTAAATGGATAGTTGGTTGGTTGAATGGTCAGAAAGTTGGCTGAGTGGATGGGTGATTGAATACTTGGTTGGTTAGATGGTGTATGGTTAGATGGTTGGTTGGATAGTTGGCTGTGAAACCTCTGGGAGACTGTGTTTTAACATCCAAGTCCATGCCATGACTTCACATCGCGTGAGTCCAGAAAAGGAATCGCATCTATGGGTGTGAGATGGGTGTAGACGTGTGTCCCCCCCCCCCCCACCCTATCCGGTACCAGAATACCATCTCCTCGACGGCTCTGTTGAAGAGCTAGCTATCTGTCCTCTATCCGTGCTCAGAAACCAAAGGGGTGTGAACGATCGGTAGTGGAACTTGGCATCTGACAAGTAGCCCATGAGGATTTAACGCAGCAATACAACTATCTGAGATTGCGTCTATTCTGGTTATGTTTCCTTCGCAGGTATTAGCTATCTGATGATACCTAGTTTAGGTGTTTGAACCTAACCTCACTTCAAGAGGCGGAATTATTTACCTGTCTAGGTAGACATAGTTGGGGGAGCAGTAAATATATCAAACTAAGAATATAAAAGGCAAGAAGGGCTTTTATAGCATTAGAAACTGTGTGGAAGTGAACAGAAATTAAACTTAGCACCAGACTTAGAATATTCAGTTATAACTTACATCAGCATTAATGTATGGACAGAAACATGGACACCAAACTAAAGCTATTACAAATAAACTGCAAATAGTCATTAATTTGTGCCTGTGCAACATTGGTTTCACCGAATAGCCGATGTGGAGCTCACGGAGAGAACAGGTCAAATACCAGAGAATGGAGAGGCGTTACAGTGGACAAACAATGAGAAAACAGGAGAATATCATAACTAGCGAGGACTTTGTCTGGCATTAACACATACATACATACCTGCATACATAATTACATCATTTACACAAAGAGAAGTAGAATAAGACCCCAAAAATACATGAATAAGAGAAGACAGAAATTAAAAATATCATCATCAAGTGTTATGCCGATAAGCGAGAGACGCCAAGTTTTTCATTCTCACGCGATCATGAGAGTCATGGATCAGCTCCGTGTTCTTGTCTTTACCATGCCATGTGGCCAAGCCATCCAGCTTATGTAATTGTCTGCCTTCCCATTCTTCTTTTCCCTCAATTTTGCCAGTTGCCACCAAGTTATCTAGTTTATTTCTTCTCATAACCACCCATCCATCATGTGCCATGCCGGTAAGCGTGGGCGGTCATGTTTTGCCATCTCACTCGATCACCAGAGTCGTGGATCAGCTCCGTGTTCCTGTCTCGACCATGCCATGTGGCCAAGCCATCCAGGTCTTTGCTTCTAGGGCTTCCTCTTGGTCTGTTCCCTTCGATCTTACCAGTTGTCACCAAGTTCTCCAATCCATTTCTTCTCATAACATGCCCGACAGATTTTGACTGTCTGCGTCTAATGTCCCCAATCAGTTTACGATCGTCGTTTGTTTCTTGAAGGACCTGTTCATTGGTCTTTCTGGCTGTCCATGGTATTCTTTTGCATTTTCCTCAGAAACCACATTTCTACAGCCATCAGATGTTTTTCAGCCTGACTGCCCATTGTCCAAGCTTCATATCCATATAAAAGTACAGGTTCTACGAAGCACCTCAACACTCTTGTTCTCGTTTCAATTGACATCTTTTTATTGGTCAGTAAGTTTTTCATCTTGCTAAAGGCTACCTTAGACATGGCGATTCTTGTTCTAATCTCTTCAAGGCATCTCCCATCAGATGTTATTACTGTTCCGAGATAATTGTACCTATTCACTTGTTGAAGAATATTCTCATTTACTTGTATATTACATTGTGGTATTTCGTTCTTCCTAGTGACGACCATAACCTGTGTCTTTTTACAATTTAATTCTAACCCTCGTTGTTCACTGTGTGTAACAACTGCATCTACTAAATGTTGCAGGTCCTGTTCATTGTCTGCAATCAAGACTGTATCATCTGCATATCTAATGTTATTGATGCATCGTCCCCCAATGTTGATTCCTCCCATATCTTCAATATTTCTGAAAATACTTTCACTGTACAGGGAAAACATATCTGGAGACATCTCACATCCCTGTCTCACACCTCTCTTAATAGGCTGTTATTGGCCTACTTCATTATCAACTCTTATGGCAGCTTGTTGTTTCCAATATATGTTTTTTACAAGTCTAAGGTCTTTTCCATCAATTTGTAGATCTTCAAGCATCCTTATCATGTTGACATGTCTCACTTTATCGAAAGCCTTTGTGTAGTCAATAAAGCAAAGGTGTAGATCTTTGTTTACTTCTATAGATCGTTCAATTACGGTTCTCAGTAACGACACAGCATTTACTGTACCCTTTCCTTCTACAAACCCACATTGTACTTCTCCTATTTCAGGTAGTATTTTCCTCCTAATTCTTCGCATGATAATTCTTAGCAAAATCTTCGTGATGTGACTCATTATACTAATTGTTAGATGTTGATCACATTCCAAGGCTCCTGATTTCTTTGGAATTGCAATAAATACAGAATTACATAATTCATGAGGTATATTTCCAGTATCTTATATTGTATTAAGCAGACTGGTAACTTTATCTATTCCATATTCTTCTAAAGCATTAATCATTTCTGTTGTGACGCTGTCTGAACCAGGGGTCTTGCCAGATTTCATATGGTTAAAAGCATTCTGAATCTCCATCTTCAAAATTGCTGGTCCTTCATTATTATTTTGAACATCGTAGTGTTCGTCTCTGTTGTCGTCATAAAGGTTTTTCACGTAATCTGACCATTCATGTAATATCTGATCTTTTTCTATTCTGACTCTTCCATCTTTTGTCTTTAGGCAGCCTGCTGATGTACGTGCTCTTTGATTAGTAAGCTCCTGAATTTTTTTGTGCATTAGTTTTGCATTTTTACTGTTGTGTTTTTTTTCAATTTCTTCGTAGTTTTCCTCAAGCCATGTTTCTTTTGCCTCCTTACATAACGTTCTGACTTTTCTGTGAATTTCTTCATATTTGGCAGGATTATTTTTGTTCTGTCTTCTTGTTTCCATTAGTTGTAAAAATAATTTCAGTCATCCATGTCTTACGGCCCACTTTCTTTACTTTTGGAATAGTTTTTTCTGCTGCACAATTGATTGAATTTTTCAGCATTTCCCATTGATCATGTACATCTTGAAATAGGATCTCTAGATCAGACAATAAATCAAATCTGTTCTTTACTTCTATGTTAAAATTATGTTGTATTTCTCTGTCAGTTTTCAATTTGCACAAGTCATATTTAGGGTTTCCTGCTATATACTTGACTTTCTTTAACTTTACCCTCAATGTGCCTGTAATTAATCTGTGATCAATGTAACAGTCTGCATTTGGAACTGTTTTTACGACTGTTAACGCATTTCGAAACCTTCTGTTAATAAGGAAGTAAACTATCTGGTTTTCAGTCCTGCTGTCTGGACTCCTCCATGTCCATAATCTTCTAGGATGCTGTTTAAACCAGGTGTTTCATACAACCATTTCTTGTTCTTTTGCCCATTCTGCATAACAGAATTGTGACTGTCTAAGTCTTATTTCTTTAATCAGTTTACGGTTTTCATCTGCTTCATGCAGGACTTGCTTATTGGTTTTTCTCTCTGTCCATGGCATTCTTTGCATTTTCCTGAGAAACCACATTCCCGCTGACATTAGATTTTTTTTCAGCTTGTCTCTTTATTGTCCACATCTCACATCTATACAAAAGTACAAGTTCTATGTAGCAATTCAACACTCTTTTTTCTCGTTGCAAATGACACTTTTTTTATTGGTCAGTGTGTTTTCCCTCTTGCAAAAGGCTACCTTCGTCATAGAGCAGAGGTTCACAAACCACGGCCCGCGGGCCACTTGTGCCCCGCCAGCTGTCAGAAAGTGGCACGCGAGGCCTCGTTTCAGTCGAGATTTCAAGAGTTGATTATTTTGTTGTTTCGGGATTTAAAATTTAAATATTGAGCACCGGATCCGGAAACAAGGCCCGGATCACTGGCGTGTGAAGCTGGTGTGTAACCACGCGTGTGTGTAACCACACGTGGTTACACACCCGCTTCACACGCCAGTGATCCGGGGCTTGTTTCTGGATCCGGTCAAGGATATGCACTACTGACGAGCTCAAACGAGAGCGAAACTCGAGTATAATGCTTCCATATTGACGTGGATGGGCCTTAGGTTCATACCAGAATACGATCAGCGTTGCCAGTAGTGGGTTGCTCAATATTTAAATTTCAAGAGTTCACGATAGAGGAGGATAATGTTGCCCTTTTCATAAATCCGTTCCTATTTCCTGATGCCAAGCCCTGTGAATTACAGCAAAACCTTCAGCACCGAAATAATTGACTTGAAGCGCAATTCTCTACTGAGATGTAAATTTCTGGAGCTGGCTGCTTAACCTTCAGCTGATCATATGATTTCATTCTGGCGACTATTGCCTGTCGAACAATTTGAACACTTGCGTTCATTCGCCAAGAGATACATTTGTTGTTTTGGTTCGACTTACAGATGCGAGCAGTCATTTTCCGCAATGATCGTTATAAAAAAAAAAAAAAACCCAGCAACGTTCCAGACTCACCGACACTAACCTAGCTGCGCTTATGACTTTGGGCACGGCAGATTTGTGCCCAGACATTGATAAACTGGCATCTTAACTTAAGTAACTGGTTATGAAGAACAGTTACAATTGTAAATTAATTACATTAATAGGGATTTTCGAAATTGATTTAAGATTTATTGTTAAATGAACTTTTGATTTTAAACCAAAAAATGACCTCAGTTTAGCACTGACACTGACTACCTTTAATGTGTTAGAATTTTGGTGACAAAAGTTAAGAAATGTAAGAATGATATTACACGACTTTTATAATTTTATAACGTTGTGGCCCATTTAACTACCGAAAATAGTAAATATGGCCCTCGGCTTAAAAAGCTTGGGAACCACTGTCATAGAGGTTCCCTGTTCTAATTTGTTCAAGGCACTGCTCATTAGATGTTATGACAATTCTGAGATAGGTGTAGCGGTTCTCTAGTTTAAACATATTCCCATTTACCCGTATATGACATGATGGTATTTCTGTCTTCCTAGTGACGACCATAATCGGTCTAATACGGACAGGGCGTGGGCGGAGCTGCATGGGATAACTAAAGGAAGGTGGACTTGGAGAGAGTCGGTTTGAGGGCCTATGCCTCAAAGAGTGATAAAGGACGAAAGAAAACGAGCGTATGTGGTTATCAACAGACTTCATTCTACTGTCCATAGGCATTTTTTTTTTAAAGTTGCATATCCTTTACAGGACGTCGCAGTCAACCACATGATAGTTTGCTGTTTGTGATCTCTTGGAAAATTTACGTTCAGTAGTTTGCCATTGCTTTTTGAACGACCGACACCCATTCCATTTCGTAAAAAATTAACGCAAGGCGGTCTGCTGCCAAATCGTCCGCAGTGAACTGCGTCCGTAAACTCTTCGCCATGGAGCGGGTACTGGAGTATACTGGCGTAGTATCATTCTGGTTTTCGTTCTGTTTACGCATGCGCAAGCTATTGACCTTTGTCGAGATCAGCGTCAGAAGTGACAGCCACCACTTTCTTTTTTATCTCCACCGATTTTCTTATCTA
>OY992878.1:155248087-155278087 GCA_963921405.1 Cepaea hortensis | reverse complement strand
TAATTTGTTTGCAAATTGTATTTGACGTCTAAGGAAATTACACAAAGAAACGAAATATGAAAACTTAAAGGACGGCAGTTTCTTTCTATCGGACCCGCGGCGTTTATCAATGTGGTTTAAGTTTGGTTTTGCCCTTGTAGTTGTAAACATCCATGTGATAATCATTATAACATCAATGTAGTGTCCAGACAACAAACCGTGAAATATTAGGATCTATACTTTTTATAGCGGATTGTTTTTATGAGATCTATACTTTCAGGTCGACCCAGCATAAATAGGCGTGATAGTTATCAGTTTACACATCAAGTCGTGGTGGGTCTAAACAGCTGGGTCTAACACCATTTAACCCATAGTCTCATGGCCGGAAAAGGGATCCTTTATTTGCATATACGTTTGACTATTGGTGTCAAACACAGAAGTCACAAACAATACGTTGCACGATTTATTGTCTGGAATATTTCACCGCATCTCGTTGGGGGAGGAACATAATTACATCTCATATGAAGTGAATAAATCAATAATGATTTGGCTGAAATACTTAAAGAAGAAGGAGAAGGTGAACTAGAAGGCGAAAAAAATAGTTGCATATCCTTTACAGAACGGAGCGGTCTACTTCAGAAAAATGTGGCTGTTTGTGATTCCTTGGCAAGTTCAATAGTTTTCCATTGCTTTCTGAATGACTAGCACGCGACTCGTACCATTGTTTGTCTAAACCAACGCAAAGCTGTCTGCTTCTAAATCGCCCACAGCTGTGTTTCGAACGCGGTATGCGGGATTACGGATCGCATTCGTAGACCCTTCTCCGCAGAGCCGGTTAGAAGGAAATTGATGAGTATAAAGAAGAAGAACAAGAACAAGAAGAACAGAAAGATTAATGAGGAGGTAAACTGGAAAGAGGAAAAGAAAGGGCATTACAAGAATAAAGAATGAGAGGAGAACACAGGCAGGCAAAAAATTGTGCAATCTAATATTTGTGATTTACGTGTTTAAAAATAACTTAGGAAATAATGTGTTTTGAATTAACTATTGATGTTGATTACCTGAGATGAAAGTCCCGGTCTTAGCTCATCTCTCTAAGAGCGCGCACATTGCACGTTCGTCCATTTGGTAAACTGCTGATATAGTGGTAGTGCCAGCCAGGCTATCTAACATCTCATTGTCCACAACACCGGGTGTCCTGGTACAAAGATGCAGGCTAATCTACGACAGGCAGGGACAGACCATGAGAAACGATTCTAGACAGTTTGGCAATCATGTCATAGAGAAGCATCAGTATTAGGAATTATTGGCAGAACACGAATCAGAGAGCTGTGGGCAAACATGATCTTTAACTCCACACGATATGGAAGAACTCTACGAATTGTGAATCAATGCAGAGATTCACTCCAATATCTACACTTGAAACCTGCCTCCACTTTCCACTTTGAACTCAATGAATCACTTAGTATGCAAAAATATGTGGAGTTTTTTGCAATTCAAGCAAAGCACTGCCATTGGTAATCTCAACGTTACCAGTGTCATACAGCTGGTGGTCTGAACCAACTGTTGCCTCGCTGAAAGATTCCATAACGTTAGAATATGGAGAAAATCTATGCTGAACTATTCTCCCAGTTGTGTTAGTTAGTCGCCATATCTCTTCCTCAGTAAATCCTGCAGCGTGTAGCGGCTCACGACGTCAGTTCTGTGTTGGTTTATTAATCTTCTTTGGATTCCTACAGTGTTCTTGTCTGGCACTTGTCAGAGTCTTGCGTAGAGCAAGATAAGTAGCACGTTTTCTGGCAAGTGTGAAGCAATATCAAACTATCAAATCACACGAAGTGAATATCCGAAAGTATTATTCACACGCTTTATTTACGCGCTGCATTTATTATCGCACAAACATGGCGCAATGACAATCCATAGCAATCATTACGGCATGAACAATATCACTACAATACATAATAATACATGCAAGCAATAAACATCTCACTTACAAGTCAAACTATTCAAGCGTTCGAATCAGTCTCCCACTGTCGTACAGGCTAGCTCTCAATGCAGATTCAAACACTCCTCGCATACCCATGCGACCTGTCCATTCAAACACCTAAACCCGTCTGCCAGTTCTGGCGCTCACGTCAGCTAGTGTGACCCCTGCAAGGTTCACGGGTTGTACTGCTGACCAGCGGTCGTTTAAGCTTCGCTCAATTGCTGTGCTTGGCTGCTTATCCGGGCGTCGTCGAAGACGCCGCGTTCTCTCTGCAGTGTTTAACATCACTCAGGGTTGCGTGTTGTTATGTTGTCTGGCGTTGGTACAGACAACGCGTCGCAACCTCGGATGTGAGACCTTGACACTCTCCACGCCCCTTTTTCATGAAAGGATTTCCTTTCATGTACAATATATGTACAATATATATCTAGGTGTTATTAAACATGTCAAAGTCGAACATTATACATTAACAATTATAATAAATATATACAGGTGAATGGTCAACAATATGTATACACCACTTATGTTACACTATGAAGTACAACAGTCAAGTACAATCTATTTAATGGGCATTACCTCGCTGTGACACAGCTAGTCCGGTAGGTATCGGCTAAACTGGCCCCTACCTCACAACCAAGAACAAAAATACTAAAATCATCAGGTCAAGCCGTGAGCATCTCCCTCTGAGATAGCTCCATCATCAGACCTCTGTTTAGAGTTTCTAATGAAGGTCAACAGTTTTTTCAATATACTGTCCATATCTAAACGACGTTACATTGACATGTTATTTATCAAGCACACATGTTAATGGTTACAATACATATTTACATATCACCAACAATTTAGAGTAATGTCCCCTGGTTATTATACTAAAAATTTAGGAACAATAATTTATCGTCGTTTACAAGACATAAATTACCACTGTACATTTATTTCTATGTGTCATAATTTGATCCTTATTAACAAATGTGCACAAAAAGTCACGTTTGTAAAGAAGCAATCAAGTTACGATGCTGAGATTACATCTGATAAAGATCGACATATACAATTCCGTATATGGAAATATTTTAAATCACATTTTAATACAATTGTCATAAATTTATAGACTTTTTAGCGTAGTCTGCTAACTTTTAACTTAATATGCAAAAAATATCGGAAGTATATAGCTGTACTATTACATGTGTTGTGGTGTCATTCATACAACGTTGGTCCGTTCTGGATGGATCTTATATAAACGGAGTAGTAGTTGTTACTATCAGCTGTTGGATCGTCTCTTCCGCCTTCTGCTCGGATTGTACTGTCGCCGTCATCTTTCGTACCTTGTTAAAACGTCTTGGACAACTCGGTCTGGATACCTTCAGGATTACCTCACGTTGTAGTGGCTTGGTAAATTCCTGGCTCTTGTAGTGTTGTCCAGTGACACTTCTCTGTAGTATCCGGTTGTTACAATATTTATGTATTTACAATAATAATTACATTCTTTCTCATATCCCACAGTTATACAACACATTAGTTTACATAATACTGATTCCATTCTTTCCCATATCTCACAATTATACACGCATTCATTCGCATGATAATAATAAGAATCACAATATGTACATAAGTTATATACATTGGGAGATATAATCTTCCCCATCACAATGGTGTACACAGCGTTACTGACACATTGTCACAATTGGCTGTGGTACTGAGCACTATCTACGTTGCAGTTGTATATACCCTCTGCACTGTGCTCTGGTGTTGACTGGGTATTAGGTTCGTCGTATGGACATCTCGACAAGAGATCTGCAAGACAATTTTGTGAACCCTTTATATGGTTAATCTCATAGCTATAGTCCTGCAGAAGAAGGGACCATCTTGCCACCTTGCTGTTACTTGGCGTTCCTCTGGTAACAATTGTCAGCGGACTATTATCTGTTTCAATAATGAAATGTTTACCTAACAAGAATCTAGAAAGTTTACGTACCGAAAATACCATGGCAAGAGCCTCGAGTTCCGGTGTACTGTAATTTCGTTCGCTGGTGTTCAGTTTTCGAGAGACGTAGTATACTGGGTACAAGATTTGGTCGTGTTCTTGGAGAAGCACACCTCCAATGGCTACGGAGCTCGCATCACATCTTAATCTAAAAGTAATATTCAAATTTGGCAATTTCAGAATAGGTGATTTAGAAAAATATGACAGAAACTTATTAAATGCTGGCCTTAAACATTCACTGTTTACAATCACGTTGGGATGTTTATTTGTTAGTAGATCAGTGAAACATTTGGTCAATTCGGCAAAATGAGGAATAAACTGTCTATAATAGTTTAAAAGACCTAGCACACTTCGCAACTGTTTCTTAGTTGTCGGAAGCGACAATTTCAAAATTCTGGACATGATGTTATCGTCAGTTGATATAAAGCCATTTGAGATCTTATAGCCCAAAAATGAAATTTCCTCTTTTAACTTGCTGTTCTCATAGTCTGACCATGGTTTAAGTTCTCACTTGGTTCTTGTAAAAGTCTTACTTCTCGTAAAGAACGTTTAGTATATGGCTCAGCTGTGTATACAACATCATCCTCATGGTCAAGTTGTCGTTATTGAAGTGACTGACCTCTACATGTTCTGCCGCTGGGCGCTACTCCAGGCATTTCCTGTTGACCCGTGTAACCGGCTCTGTGGTTTAGGGAATAGTGAAACCCCGACATTCCATATCCAGGTTTCGAAATGAGCCGCTGGCTGTGGGGAAACAGATAGCTTTGCACTGATTTATATTGCATGAGGCGTCGGCCGTTCAGATAGCAATGGCAAACTGCTGAACTAACAGTCAATAAATGATCGTGTTGATAATAATAACCTGTAAAGGACACGCAATTAACTGTCCACTTGTTATGAAGATTGCAGTCCATTATTCCCAATGTCCATTTTGACTAGAATTACGATCCGCGGGGTTCTCCATGACCAGACCATCACGCTGTCCGTCTGCGTGCGGAAGCTCGGACTGAGTCTTTCAAACCACTAGAGCAATTTGTCCAGAAACTACAGGGGGTCGTCGCTGTAGCTACGATGTGTGTACTTTGTGTAATTGTTCAGGGTAGGTGACTTGCCGTCCTGCGGAGAATGGTCGAGCCATATGGAGTACAGGCCGATGCAGTAACGTCGATCCTTTTACAATTAACCACTAATATTCTTTATCTAACATACTAGTTTCAGTGTCCATGCATGAAAGCGCCCTTTTTTAAACTTCATGTGCGCTGAGAGAAGGTAGTGGATTAATTCCACATGTCAGTCAGTTGAACTTAAATGTTAGTTAACTTCTCGTTCAGATAATATTGGCAAACGACTGAACGACAATTGCCTAGTAAACCGAGAGCGGTTTAGATTTTATTAGAAGGCAACATGTCAAATGGTTTGGCCATGCAAGTTGGTTACCAGCTAACAGTATACCACAACAAGCAATGATGTACAGACCAGAGGGAAACAGAGGAAGAGGCCGACCACGTAAACGATGGACGGAGGGAATAACAGAGTCCATGTGAATATCGATAAATGAAGCCCACAAGCGGGCACTCTCCCACTGTTTATACTTCCACACCCCAAGGTAGAAGAGGAACACGAAGAGATGAGAGATGAGACCAAAAGCGGATAGGGGCTTGGAGAGATTACAATGCACTGGAAAAGACAAGCAATAAATTAAGTTATATTTTTGTTACATAATAAAATTGGAAGTTAAGAAAATCATTGGAATCATTATATAAATCAGATTAATAAGTGTATAGGACCTTAATGGAATCACGATAGCATAGTGGTTGGTTGTATGCTCATTGAGGCTGTGGGAATTGTTCCATTCCCAGCGGTTGTGGGATTCTTTATTCCAATGAGCACTACTCGTGTGGAATCTTATCAACCATAAAATGTAAGTAACGTAAAGTTACTAAAGTAAACGACCCTTGTACACGATTTTAGGCCCATTTGGGCATTTTGTGCCAGCTTCTTTTGTGTATAGATCAGTCGACATTCAATGTTTGTTGTGGTCAATATCGCCAAGCATCTGTGCTTGTTGAGAAAATTCATGTGGTAAATATAGCCGAGCGTCTGTGCTTGTTGAGAAAATTGATGTCGTCAAAATCGCCAAGCGTCTGTGCTTGTTGAGAAAATTGATGTGGTCAATATCGCCAAGCGTCTTTGGCTGTCGACAAAGTGGATGTGGTCAATATAGCTTCTCGCATTTATTTATCGATACAATTTATGTGGTCAATATAGTTTCTTTCTCCGTAATCCCGTTTATCACGCAGAGTCTCGTAGCGGGCGAGAGCTGGGAGCGGTTCGACCCCCGCTGGTGACTTGCGGGATAACTGAGCCGGCCGCTCAGAAAGCAATGGCAAACTACTGAGCGTAATCTCGCCAAGAGATCAACATACAGCTGAAAGCGATAACATGGATGTGGTCAATATATCTTCTCGCTTTTACTTGTTGAGAAAGTGGATTGGTCAGTATAGCTTCACGACTTTACTTACTGAGAAACTTGAGGCGGTCTATGTACCTTATCGCCTTTACTCGGCGAGAAAATTAATGTGGTCAATATAGCTTATCGCCTTTTCTTGTCGATAAAATTGTTGTCGTCATTATACCTTCTCGCATTGACTTGTGCCGAAAATTGATGTGGTCAATATACCTTCTCGCGTTGACTTGTGCCGAAAATTGATGTGGTCAATATACCTTCTCGCATTGACTTGTGCCGACATTTGATGTGGTCAATATACCTTCTCGCATTGACTTGTGCCGAAAATTGATGTGGTCAATATACCTTCTCGCATTGACTTGTGCCGAAAATTGATGTGGTCAATATACCTTCTCGCATTGACTTGTGCCGAAAATTGATGTGGTCAATATACCTTCTCACATTGACTTGTGCCGAAAATTGATGTGGTCAATATATCGTCTCGCATTTACTTGTCGAGACACAATGAAGGTATCTTGGTCTCTTACCTACTGTACAGAGTTAGACAAATGGCCTGCTACTCCCACTATGGAGGTATCTTAGTCTCTCACATACTGTATACAGTTGGAAAAATTGTTGCGTGCTCATTTCTCTGCACTTAGTAATAACCATTATTGACATAAGCCTGGGTCATTGACAATGGGTTGAGTGACCGGGCATGAGAAAGAATGGAGATGAAAGTGGGAGACAGTAAAGTGACTGACCTGGCTATGAGAAAACAGCCAGTCCTGAGAAATAAAATAGTGAGGGTAGAGAAAAAACCCTAGGGTGGATGGGGCGAGAGATAGGGTATTTGTGTGTTGAAGTCAAGGGACTTAGGAGAGTTGAGTTTTAGATACCGAACGAGTCGGTAGTCGACGGAGAACGGTGTTGTGGGATTCTCCGAGCTGTGAAGGGAGTCCTAAAACCCAGAGTGGGTTACATAGAGAGCAGAGGCTCCGACCCAGTGGGTGGGTCGTATTGTGGGAGATCCAGCCGTGGATAGTAGCTGGACTAAATGTCTTGTGAATTTGAGATTCAGCAGGTCGTGAGAAGACAGTGATGTGTGCTGGTTAAATTGTGAGGAGGATATTCATATTCTATGGATTACATTATTTCTGGATGTATAAACATGTTCCGTCTGTCCGTCTTATTTCTGGAATAAAGGATTATGTGCGCCAACTCAATCTTGTTTCATGACTGGTGAAGGTGCACTGCTGGGGTGAGTTGGATTAAGAGACAGTTAGATAGCTCAATTGACACACCAGAAGCATCGTTACCTAGACAACGACCATCACACGCACGACTATATCACGAACATATCATCGTAAGACCTTCGGGATATTATCATCAAGAACGACGTGTGACAATTATCTTTCCAGCTGCCTTGATGCTTTGCTTTCCATTTGTTTCTGCAGATGATTGTTGTGTTGACCGAGTACTCACTTGGGTCGCCTGTTCATTGCCAGTCACTCTGCACTGTGATGGAATCCACGGTATCACAAATGTGTTGTTGGATTTCGGACATGGTCCGTGCACTTGTGCTGGTGGTTCTGCAAGTTGTGCTTTAGTTATGCTTCAATTATGCTCTAGTTTTACTCTGAACTCTCTGTTCTATTTCCGTAGAGAGAAAAAAATGTTAAGCACTTCTGTCTCCTGAAATCTGATAGCTTTGTTTTTGTTATAGATAGTTATGGTGTGTGCTTTTGTAACTTCGCGTCTTTATTGTTATTTTATTTGATTTTAGCTGCAATACTATGGCATTTCTTTGCTGAAAGTTCCTTTGCATGCTGTAGTTCCTGTTTTAAGGTTGTTGTTTTTTTGTGATCGTCCAGTTTTTATAAGTGAAGAACAGAATCTTATATATTCTAGATTTCACAGATTTCGGTGTACTTATCAAGCACGTCAGCTACTCAGACAAAAGATAATCATCTTTCTTTCCCACGCTGTAACCTAGGATTTGTAGCCTGTCCCCGCAGCATATCCGTACGTCAGCAGTAAGACCCGACAAGGAACAGCTCTTAGAAAGCTAGAGCAACGTTTCTATTGTATTAAGTTGTCTCCTTCTGTGCAGTACCCTGATTAGCGTGTGGTAGAACAGTATATTAGAGCAAACCAGCCTTGTGTTTGCGTATATTCTGAGTTCGAAGGAGAGTCTGGCCGAGTAGCTATATCGTTGGTATTCTATTCGGGATACTCCTGTTCGAATCCTCGGCGACCACACTAGCCAGGCTCAAGAGCTCCCTGTCCTGCACCGCAAGGAACTATAAACGGCAATCGCAGTTTTTGACTATGAATTCGTGTCCAATAGGCGTATTTAATTTACACATATGTTATGATTGTAACGGACTCACAGAGAGTGCTGTAAAGAGTGAAGACAAGCATCATTTGTGCAGAGTGGCATACTTTAATTTATTAAAATAAATATATATAAAGATAGGCAGCACCTGTGGGATCTTTCCCCACAATAAATGCTGCAATGTTGGGAGACAAAAAGGCTGACAGATCGGCCGAGTCTGCACCTCTGGAAAGGGTATTGGTGCTCAATAGGGCAGATCTGGTCAGGACTTTCTGGGATCACGTCAACAGTGTCGAAGAACAGATAAATCAGCATGGCTTGGAGTGAATGATACAGCAAGGAGAGACCAACGGATTTGGCCGACAGTCAGCATTCAGAGGAAAGACCTGACGGACACATAATCAGACTGCATCAGGTACCATTAGCATTGGGATTCTTCGGTGGTTGTTGAAAATCATTATTCACGCCTCAGAACATGATACAATCGATTACGCAACAACATGTATACAAATTCAAGATTGGCGAATCAGTAAGATCCACGTGGATTAATGCCGCAACCATCAGTTCAAATACTCCAAGACTGCTCAAATTATGACGTATCTAGGCAAACCTTCTGACCTAGAGAAACAACAGTGGAGGTCAAACTCTATGTACCACTGAGTGAACTAAAACATGTAAAATTCACACAACAGACAACATTGCAGATATCCCGAGTGCATTGAAATACCCTAAACCTGTGGAGGAAAAATTACTAACCTACCTAATCACATCATGTCTGCACGTGTTGCGGGGAAACATGACATGGTTGCAAGCTTCTTCGCAGATGTGAGGTTTCAGTAAAGATGCTACACAGATGTGAGGTTTCAGTACCCATGCAACACAGATGTGAGGTTTCAGTACCCGTGCTACACAGATGTGAGGTTTCAGTACCGAAGCTACACAGATGTGAGGTTTCAGTACCCATGCTACACAGATATGAGGTTTCAGTACCCATGCTACACAGATGTGAGGTTTCAGTACCCATGCTACACAGATGTGAGGTTTCAGTACCCATGCTACACAGATGTGAGGTTTCAGTACCGATGCTACACAGATGTGAGGTTTCAGTACCGATGCTACACAGATGTGAGGTTTCAGTACCGATGCTACACAGATGTGAGGTTTCAGTACCGATGCTACACAGATGTGAGGTTTCAGTACCCATGCTACAGAGATGTGAAGATTCAGTAACCATGCTAAACAAATGTGAGGTTTCAGTACCCATGCTACACATATGTGAGGTTTCAGTACCCATGCTACACAGATGTGAGGTTTCAGTACCCATGCTACACAGATGTGAGGTTTCAGTACCCATGCTACACAGATGTGAGGTTTCAGTACCCATGCTACACAGATGTGAGGTTTCAGTACCCATGCTACACAGATGTGAGGTTTCAGTACTCATGCTACACAGATGTGAGGTTTCAGTACCCATGCTACACAGATGTGAGGTTTCAGTACTCATGCTACACAGATGTGAGGTTTCAGTACCCATGCTACACAGATGTGAGGTTTCAGTACCGATGCTACACAGATGTGAGGTTTCAGTACTCATGCTACACAGATGTGAGGTTTCAGTACTCATGCTACACAGATGTGAGGTTTCAGTACCCATACTACACAGATGTGAGGTTTCAGTACCCATGCTACACAGATGTGAGGTTTCAGTACTCATTCTACACAGATGTGAGGTTTCAGTACCCATGCTACACAGATGTGAGGTTTCAGTACTCATGCTACACAGATGTGAGGTTTCAGTACCCATGCTACATAGATGTGAGGTTTCAGTACTCATGCTACACAGATGTGAGGTTTCAGTACCCATGCTACACAGATGTGAGGTTTCAGTACTCATGCTACACAGATGTGAGGTTTCAGTACTCATGCTACACAGATGTGAGGTTTCAGTACCCATGCTACACAGATGTGAGGTTTCAGAACCCATACTACACAGATGTGAGGTTTCAGTACTCATGCTACACAGATGTGAGGTTTCAGTACCCATGCTACATAGATGTGAGGTTTCAGTACCCATACTACACAGATGTGAGGTTTCAGTACCCATGCTACACAGATGTGAGGTTTCAGTACCCATACTACACAGATGTGAGGTTTCAGTACTCATGCTACACAGATGTGAGGTTTCAGTACCCATACTACACAGGTGTGAGGTTTCAGTACCCATGCTACACAGATGTGAGGTTTCAGTACCGATGTTACACAGATGTGAGGTTTCAGTACCCATGCTACACAGATGTGAGGTTTCAGTACTCATGCTACACAGATGTGAGGTTTCAGTACTCATGCTACACCAATGTGAGGTTTCAGTACTCATGCTACACAGATGTGAGGTTTCAGTACTCATGCTACACAGATGTGAGGTTTCAGTACTCATGCTACACAGATGTGAGGTTTCAGTACCCATGCTACACAGATGTGAGGTTTCAGTACTCATGCTACACAGATGTGAGGTTTCAGTACCCATGCTACACAGATGTGAGGTTTCAGTACCGATGTTACACAGATGTGAGGTTTCAGTACCGATGTTACACAGATGTGAGGTTTCAGTACCCATGCTACACAGATGTGAGGTTTCAGTACTCATGCTACACAGATGTGAGGTTTCAGTACCCATGCTACACAGATGTGAGGTTTTAGTACCCATGCTACACAGATGTGAGGTTTCAGTACCCATGCTACACAGATGTGAGGTTTCAGTACTCATGCTACACAGATGTGAGGTTTCAGTACCCATGCTACACACTGCGCCGGCTTCTGAGTTCTGCACGCAATCACCGTTATTAAGATGGTTGTGTGGGGCGTGGTCAAGAAACTTGTCTCCAGACAAAAATCACCGTGATGGACGCAACTTTATTCAGGACACAGAAGACCTGTTTGTCAATGCATCTGACTAGAGAGTTCAAAATCACAGTCTCCCATAGAACTATCACCCAACCAACCGACAAACCAACCAACCAACAAATCAACCAACCAACCAATTAACCAACAAATCAACTGCCAAGTAGCAGAGCAGCTGACATTACGTAAAATAGAGTTGGTGAGAAAGTCGCTAACCAACTCTTACGAGAAACTAATGAGGTGACGTAAAAAGGATTTGAAACTTGGACAATGTGCAGTCAAGCTGAAAAACATCTGATGGCTGCAGAAATGTGGTTTCTGAGGAAAATGCAAAGAATACCATGGACAGATAGAAAAACCAACGACTAAGTACTACAGGAGACAAATGAAAATCGTAGACTGATTAGAGAAATTAGACGTAGACAGTCAAAATTTGTTGGATATGTTAAGAGAAGAAATGGACTGGAGAACTTAGTGGCAACAGGCAAGATCGAAGGGAACAGACCAAGAGGAAGACCGAGAGGAAAATATCTGGATGGCTTGGCCACATGGCATGGACTAGACAGGAACACTGAGCTGATCTACGACTCTAGTTATCGAGTGAAATGGCTAGTCATGACCGCCCACGCTTTTCGGCATGGCACATGATTGATTGATTGAAAAAGGAGAAAACGTCAGAGAGATTGTCAACAACAACAAACAGTCAGATCTGAGAGCGTGACAAAGGAGGCAGCACGATTCGATTCTCAGGAACGAGATAAATTATGTACTGGCAGGACTCCACTCTGATGGCTAACAAATAATGGAGAGGAGGATGAGAGTATTAATGCATGATCTATATCAGCCCGAAAATCATGGACAGATGCGATCATATCAGAACGGGATTTAGAAAGTCAGAACAAGGTGACACAGGGGCAGATTGGTGAAGGACAGAAGTACCGGGACATTATAGTCGCAAGTATTTAATATGTTCAACAGTCTTCTATTCACCTCTAATATTCTCACTACCGTCCCGCCTGGCCATAACAGGCACGGTAATAACCAATTGTAATTTTTCTCATTGGCATTATGAATGTATGACAAGTTTGGACATAGGCAAATAAATATTGCCTCAACATGATGAACACCGGCTTCGAGTCTTTGCTCACTGTTAATTTTATGCTTCTGCATTACTGTTGGATTGGTGCAACTCTGGACCATTGATTGTTGATGTTATTTTAATTTTTTATCGCAAGTTACCGTCTAGCACCAACCAACTAACCAACTAACCAAATAAACAACCCCAAACAGTCATCCCACTAACCAGCCAGCCAGGTAATCAATCAAACAACCAACCAACCAACCAACCAGTTAACCAACCAACCAGTTAACCAACCAACCAGTTAACCAACCAACCAGTTAACCAACCAACCAGTTAACCAACAAACCAACCAACTAAGCAACCAACTAAATAATCAACCCCAAGCAGTCATCCCACCAACCAGCCAGTCAGGTTACCAATCAACCATCCAACCAACCAATCAAGCAGCCAAGTAACCGTCCAAATAACCAACCAAATCCTCCAATCACCTAGCCAGCCAGCTAGCTAATCAATCAACATTCCAACAATCTATCTTCCAATCAAGCTACAAATAAACTAGCTAGCCAACCAACCATTAAATCAATATATCAACCAACCATCCAGCCAAACAACCAACCAACCACCCATACATGCAACCAATCAAACAACCAAACAACCAAGCAACCAGCCAGCTAACAAATCAGCTAGCCATCCAGCCAGCCAACCACCTATGCAGCCAACCAATCACCGAAATAACCATCCAGCCAGGCAAACAACCAATAATCCAACCAACCGACCAGCAAATCAACAAACCAGGCAACACACAGCTGTCTATGCTACACATAAAATAGTGCAAAGTGTTAAAGTTAGCGGTCCGTTTGATTTCTCTTCTATTGTAACTCTTGAGCATGACATATTCAATGTTTTGATTCAGCAGAAGATAATACCCAATCCTCGAAGGTAAGGGATTGTTTCCCCACTGTCACGCATCCAAGACCGAGCCAGCCGCTTTAAATTGGCAGTTCAATAAAGAAACAACACCTCCCCACCCCCTGAGGTTTTTTTTCCCCCGCATATCCTTTACAGGACATCGCTGTCAACATCAGCATCTTTCAGATGATTGTTGATTTCTTGGCAAGATTACTTTCAGTAGTTTGCCATTGCTTTCTGAGCGGCCGGCTCACTTATCCCGTAAGTTACGAACGTGGCGAGAACCGTTTCCAATTCTCGCGCGCTGCGTTATTCTACGTAGATAAACGGGATTGAGGAGAAAGTCGTTTAACCCTAGCCATGGAGGGAGGCCCGTGAGGTGTACTGGCTATAATATTGCCAGCTCCATATTCTCATAGACATATCGGCTCAGGATTGGTGATGTGTTAAATATCACGCTGGTCCCCTTTAATACCTTTATTTCTCAAAATATATCCTATTACCAATTTTGAATTGTTTCCACCTGGGGAAGATCGGGTCAATTTTTAAACCACATAGAAGCGGATTCAACAACATGACCAGCGAGTCGGCAGGCAAATCTGCAAACCGCTGCACTACCCAGCTCCCATAGACTCATTGGCACCTTGCCGCCTTGACAGACAATAGTTTGTTACATTGTGCTTCAAGAAGGCATACTGACTAGAACCAATGTTAGTAGTGCCGTTCTCCCTGGCCTAGGTGTTAGCGACTTTCTCCGTAATCCCGTTTTTATGCCGTATTTATTTTAATTCCGTCCTGCTTGGGCTTGTAACGTCACAGCCACTCTCAAGTCTTATTTCATCCTCTTCTCCGGCCCAATGTCGCTATTGGTTGTGTTGTCGTTAAAATGAGGTTGTAGTGGAGGAAATATTAATCACGCTGTTGACGGCTGTAAGAATTTATGTCATAATGAGCATGGAACAAACCGTCACACAACCTGATCTTTCCAATACTTCAGTATGTCTGATTTTGTCATACCACTTAATACTAAGTATTCTTCGCAGACACCACATATGAAAGCTGTTTAAACGTTTCTCTTGGTGTGAGTAAGTAGTAAGTTGACCAGGCTTCACTGCTATAAAGAAGAATACTAAAGACACAGGCTTGATAGACAAGGACTTTATTTTAGCAGTAAACTTTCTGTTCTTAACATGTTCATTGTTTTTGCTGCCTTACAAATCCTGATATTGATTTCCTGATCTAGGGATAATTTGCTATTTACATCTGATCCTAAGTATGTAAAATGGTCCACTATCTCCAGTTCAGCGTCGTCAATAAAAATTGATAGTACCCCATGGGCACCATGTGACATAATTTCTGTCTTCGTTTTACTAATTGTTAAACCAAATTCAGAACAAGCATTGGAGAATGCAGATGGTAGGCACTTAAGTTTTCCTCAGAGTGGGACGCAATTGCAGCATCATCTGCAAACAGCAACTCTCTGATCAGTACCCTCCTAATTTTGGTCTTGGCCTTCAATCTCTGAACATTGTAGAGGCCGCCATCTGAGCGTGAGCGAATGTATATACCACCATCCTAATCACGAAAGGCATATTTCAGTAGAAGTGAAACGTATACTCCAAAGATGGTGGGAGCCAATAAACAACATGAATTAACTCCACTCTTGATTTCAAACTCTTCTGAAGCTACACAAATCAAAATTTATTCTACCCTTCACGCCTGCGTGTCATAGATTCAGTACTAGCGATATTATTGTAAGGTCGGGTATAATACTGGCCATCTAAAACATAATTGCTTATGACATGCAACAAGAGTTCCAACCATCTTGTGCCATGACGGAAAGCGTGGGCGGTCATGTTCTGCCATCTCACTCGATCACCAGAGTCGTGGCTCAGCTCCGTGTTCCTGCCTCGACTATGCCACGTGGCCAAGCCATCCAGGTATTTACTTCTCGGTCTCCCCCTTGGTTTCTTTCCTTCGATCTTGCCAGTCGTCACCAAGTTCTCCAAGTCATTTCTTCTCATAACATGCCCCAAAAATGTTGACTGTCTACGTCTAATGTCTCTAATCAGTTTACGATCTTCGTTTGTTTCTTGAAGTACTTGTTCATTGGTTTTTCTGTTTGTTCATGGTAGTCTTTGCATTTTCCTCAGAAACCACATTTCCACAGCCATCAGCTATTTTTCAGCTTGACTGCTTATTGTCCACGCTTCATATCCATACAAAAGTATGGGTTCTATGTAGCACTTCAATACTCTTTTTCTCGTTTCAATTGATATCTTTTTATTGGTCAGTATGTTTTTCATCTTGCAAAAGGCTACCTTCGCAATGGAAATTCTTGTTCTAATCTCTTCAAGGCATCTCCCATCAGATGTTATGACTGTGCCGAGATAACAGTATCGGTTCACTTGTTTAAGAATATGCCCATCTACTCGTATATCACATTTTGGTATTTCCTTCTTCCCAGTGAGGACCATAATTTGTGTCTTCTTAATATTCAGTTCTAACCCTAGTTGTTCACTGTGTGCAACAACCGCATCTACTAAATTTTGCAGGTCCTGTTCATTGTCTGCAATCAAGACTGTATCTACTGCATATCTAATGTTATTGATGTATCGTCCCCAAATGTTGATTCCTTCCATATCTTCTTTATTTCTGAATATATTTTCACTGTACAGGGAAAAAAGGTCTGGAGACATTACACATTCCTGTCTCACACCTCTTTTAATAGGCTGATATTGACCTACATCGTTATCAATTCTTATGGCAGCTTATTGTTTCCAATATTTGTTTTTTACAAGTCTAAGGTCTTTTCCATCAATTTGTAGATCTTCAAGCATCCGTATCATGTCGACATGTCTCACTTTATCGAAAGCCTTTGTGTAGTCAATAAAGCAAAGATATAGATCTTTGTTTACTTCTATAGAACATTCAATTAATGTTCTCAGTATATAAACAGCATTTTCTGTGCCCTTGCCTTCTACAAACCCACATTGTTCTTCTCCTATTTAGGGTTGTATTTTCTTCCTAACTTTTTCCATGATAATTCCCAGCAGAATCATCGCGATGTGGCTCATTTTACTAATTGTTCGATGTTGATCGCATTCCATGGCTCCTGATTTCTTCGGGATTGCAATGAATATAGAATTACATATTTCAGGAGGTATATCTCCAGTATTGTATATTGCGTTCAGCAGTCTGGTGACTTGTCTATTCCATATTCTTCTAAGGCATTGATCATTTCTACTGTGATGTTATCTGTACCCGGCGTCGTGCCAGTTTTCATATGGTTAAGAGTATTCTGAACTTCTATCTTCAAAATTGATGATCCTTCATTATTATTCCGATGATCATATTGTTCTTGTCTTGTATCATCATAAATGTCTTTCACATAATCTGACCACGCATGTAAAATCTGATCTTTTTCTATTATGATTTTGCCATCTTTGGTTTCTATTCAACTCTTTGATGTGTGTGTGTGTGTTTTTGTTAGTGATGTCATTAATTCTTGTGTACAGTAATTTGGTATTCCGGGTGTTGTGTTGGTGTTCAATTTCCTTGCAATTTTCCCTCAAGCCATGTTTCTTTTGCCTCTTTGCATAGCTGCGTAATTTACCTGTGAATCTCTTCATATTTTTCCGTTATTTTTGTTATTTCTTCTTACTTCCATGAGTTTTAAGATGTCTTCCGTCATCCATTTCTTGCGTCCTAATATCTGTATTTTTGGGATGATTGTTTCTGCAGCTAGGTTGAATGATTTCTTTAATATTTCCCATTGGTCACTGACGTCTTTAAATAATATTTCCATATCGGACAATGCATCGAATCTGTTCTTTACCTCTACGTTGAATTTATCTTTTTTCCCCCTCACTCTTCAGTGCTTGTAGATCAAATTTTGTGTTTCTTGGTGAATATTTGACTCTCTTTAATTTTATATGTAAATTGCTTAAGATTAATCTATGATCGCTGTAGCAGTCTGCGCTTGGTATAGTTTTTGCGACTTTTAAGGCATTTCAAAATCTTCTGTTGATGAGGATGTAATGAATCTGATTTCTGATCTTATGATCAGGACTCCTATATGTCCATAATCTTCTTGGGTGCTGTTGAAACCAGGCGTTTCCAATAATCAAATCTTGCTCTTTTGCCCATTGTACTAGTCTGCAACCTCTTTCGTTCTGCTCCCCTAGTCCATACTTGCCCACTATGCATTCGTCATATTGATTTCCAACTTTGGCATTGAAGTCACCCATTATGATATTTACTTCAGAATTCTTGCATTTCTTGAAGGCTTTCTCTGAATCACTATAAAATTCATCAATGCTGTCATCACTACTGTCTACTGTTGGTGCATAAACTTCTATGACGTTGACATCAACAGGTCTTCCACTCAACTTCACCAGTAACACTCTGTTTGATACAGTCCAATATCCTTTGATCGATTTTACTCTCTCTGTAACCATTATAATTGCTACTCCTCGCTGTTGTTTCTCTCCACCAGAATAGATTATTCTATATTCCTCAGATGTCATAATGCCCATTCATGTCTATCTGGTCTCACATATACCTAACAGGTTAATATTTAATCTTCTCACTTCATTCTTAATGTTATCAAATTTTCCATCTACACTCATTGTTCTTACATTCCACGTTCCTACTTTCAGTGTTGATATTCTTTTGCACACAATCATCTTGTAATATGCATTTATAAGGCGCATGTGATCACCAGAAGTAATAGTGAGACAGATATTTTAATCATAACAGAAGAAACAACGTACATGTTCTCTTGATGATCAAGTATTTAAAGTCAACACAAGAACCACATCTAATCTCCCTATGCATTTTCAATTCTTCGCCCATCAAAACTCCCTGAAGTATATACAACATCTAAGAGAGCCATCACTCGCCAACGATATTCAGCACGACTCTGGAATATTCTATGAACTGACGCAATGTCAAGGATGCCAGTCTCGTCTCACACGGTAGCAGTGATAAGTATCCCACTAGTGCCCAGGTGCGGCCACTTATGGCCAGTAAACAAACTCAGCAATGTAGGTCACAGATCAAGAGCGAGACACAATAACCTGGTCCTGCCTCCAGTGCTAGATGAGCGCAGTCGACGCAAGATTGACCTGGGGGAAATATATTTCTGAAATGGGTATAAACAGCGAGAATGTAAATCTAAAGGAAAAGACGTTATACAAAACGCATCCACAGCTTTCGATGGTCTCGCAAGAAAATGGCAAAGTAATTGAAGTAAGTTGCCTGTCCTTTACAGAATGTAGCAATCAACCCCATAGTGTATTAAGTATTTGAGATTTACTAGACAGGTTTAGTTCAATACTTCGACATTGCTTTCCTAACGGCCGATACCTCATTCTTTGGAAATCAACGCAACTTGTTCTGCTTCCAAACAGTCACGAAACCCGACACCGCACATTGTACCAACGGCTTCTAGTGCGAGGAAATGCAACCTAAAGACTAAATGTCTTGGCAGGGCAGACCAGGCTTCAATAAGAAGTAAAATATATTGTAACGACCTGTTTGTACGTCTTGAGACATAATAGGTGCATGGTGCTATACCCATATTTTATAGATAATCGGTCCTCAATGTCATTGGTTTACAGAGGTGAATTAGATCTCTGCAGCATAGACCCCTTGAAGATGGAATTTTGGAACGGGTTCGGGAAAGTAGGTCAGCTGTGGGGCAATCTTCCACAGCAAATTAAAGACATCACCAGTTGTTATATGCATGCCGTCGCAAACTATCCGAACACTCAGAACAGAATTCTAGATCCCTTAATGGTTGGCTGACTGAGACCTTGCCGTCTTGACAGACGATAGTTTGTAAAATGGAGTTATAACCTCTCTATAACTCAAACCCTGGGCTGAATTTAGAGACCATGTTTTGCCTATGCAGCCCGATGCCTCTCTTGGCCTGTCTAGTTTACTCCAGAGGAAAGGTAACACCAATACGTCTGGAACAAGACAAACTGCAGAACTTGCCGGATCAGCAAAGCAATGCTCTAAATGTCCGCCTGTCGGAGCTTCCATCCTAGACCAGTTGCCTACCAAGGCATAGAGCCTGGTTTGCCCTACCATGACATTTAGTCTTTAAGTTGCATTTCCTCGTACTAGGGTAAGGCTTGTACCCTCCCAATTGCACTCCTCCACTAGAAACCGTTGGCACAATGTGGGTTGTCGAGTTTGGTGATCGCCGCCAAAAGTTCTGCGCTAACAGAAAGCAGGTAGTACCGTCTTCTGTCTTATGGTAGCTCAGTCATATCTGACAAAAACCTGACAGGGTACAGAAGAATAGGCTGGAGGGAAATTAATAAGGGAACCATGCAACAGGAAGACATCTGTGGCAGGTGGGTTAACATAGTTAAGAGAGGGACTTCGTTAGTTGGTTAATTAGTTAGTCGAGGTTCCAACTTCACGGCAATGGGTCGTTCCCATTATGCTCCATTCCCGTGTCAGCGAATATCACACAAAATGCTCCCCACTGTCCAATGTGAAAAATGGAATAGACGGGAGTTTCGGCAATTCAAAAGCCCTCACAGGTACACTGTGCATAATGCCGCCGTCAGAATGTCAACACAAAATTCATCCACGAATACTACTGTTCATCGTCGATGGACTCGGCAGTCACCAGAAAGACCTCACTGACCCGGGTTTTCTCACATGGCTCGGTCTCTTACCGCAGGGCGACCCACCGAAAGTGTCGCACAAAGCACGAACTCCGCAGCTTCAGCGCCGACCTCCGGAAAACTGCACTCGTGAACCGAAAGAGCAAAACAGTCAATTCAGCAACCGCCGGTAGCCTTTGTTCCGAAGACGCAGTTCACTGTACAGGACATATGTAAAAGCATTCCACGCGAATTTCACAGCTCACGGTGTCGCCCACGCACTCACTCAGTAGTAGGGCGACGGAACCATGTACCACCAGTCCAACATGAGGAAAATGCGATTGCAAACAGTAGCTACAAGCGTAAACACGCCACAGGCCTTAACGGCTCAACGCCTAACCGCCATGCTGGCGACCGGAAGTCCTAAGAGAGGGACTGAGAGAATAGAGCAGTGACCGACTGGGTTTACAAGTGTCAAGAGACAAAGCTATTAAAAGGACATAATCATTTTAAACATATTGTCGATTGTTTATTATTGTTTATATTGCCGCGGTTCGTAACCCCGCATAGCGCGTTCGAAACACAGCCGGGGGAGATTTAGCAGCAAACAGCCTAGCGTTGGTTTTGTATTGTTAACAAGATAGGGATAGTCGTCGAACGCGTGCCAGTCGTCAGTCACTCCAAGCTAGGATACAGATTCAGATAAGTAACCTTAATATTGTCATGTAGTGTGTTTCATGTAGTTTTGTGTCGGTTTGTGTTTGTTTGTTTTGTGCTGACGAAGGCTATGGCCGCAACGGCCAATTTGTTTCTTGTAATCGTGTTTTAGTAAAGCTCACAATTTATTTCTCGTTTTTTTTTTTTTTTTTTTTGTGATTCATTCTGTTGGTTTTGTATGAAATGGCATGGGTGCCGGTCGTTCAGAAAGCAATGGCAAACTACTGAGCGTAAACGTACACATGAATCACGAACAACCAAACGTTTCTGGGGATGACTGCTATGTCCTGTAAAGGATATGCAACTGACTAATGTTTAAAGAGGCCCGTTTCAATAGGGGCCTAGAGGACCCACTTGCCATCGAACAAGCTGACACCCCCTCCAGTCCCCTACTGCAAGCGTGCATCAGTGCGCCGTGAAGACGCGAAACAGAAGGCGTTGAATTGTCATTATAGTTATTCTTCAATGAAGTGGCACTTGATGATGCTATAGTGAACCATCACAGTGCTAGCTTAATCATCTAGATAGAAAGTTTCTGCCCGTGCCGTGTTAACTTAAAATTACTCCCATCCAGATCTGAGAATCTGCAAGCTGCCACCTGCAAACTCTCGCTTCCTCGCTCCCAACGTCTCGAAATTCTGTACCTGCAGCAGCCGAGGACACGCCGAGCTAGGATTTCCCCAATGATACCCGAGGCCTCCCACGTAAGAAAAGCATGCAATGTATACTTTAGATGCCGGTGGGCCCCAGCGTTGCCGACAATGAGGCTAGTTAGTCGTCAGATGACGGCTTCGACTTCCCACGATGATGTGTTTGATTACACTCAGCATTGATCTGATCCCGTTTAATAGCCAATAAACTCGGATGAACCCACACAGCCAAACATACGTGCAGCTCGTACGGAGCACAGAGGAGTCCACAGAGAGGAATCTGACCGAGGCAGGAACGTGGGGAACAATACAGCGAGTGGATAGGAAGTAAAGGACTTGTATAAGTCTCTCTGTATCTGTATGTGTCTTAATCTGTGCAATATATACTTATAAATAATGTCTCCCTCTCCCCATTCCCCCATCATTACCCACCCACTAATCTATCTATCTATCTATCTATCTATCTTTCTATCTATCTATCTATCTATCTATCTATCTATCTATCTATCTATCTATCTATCTATCTATCTATCCATCCATCCATCCATCCATCCATCCATTCATCCATCCATCCATCCATCTGTCCGTCCGTCCGTCCGTCCGTCCATCCACCCATCCATCCATCCATCTATCCGTCCGTCCGTCCGTCCGTCGGTCCGTCTGTCTGTCTGTCTGTGCACGTTAGGTCACAGTTATTCTTTACCTCCATTATGGGCCCTGGTAACACACTGGGTGAAAAATATATAATCTCCCGTCATCATTGTCACGTGCCTCTCAAAGTATCACAGCCTTCCACATCCCTCCACAGATCTCAACCCTTGGGTGGTTCTGGTTCATGGCAGCTGAGGACAATCTCCCTGCTACTGTCTTAAACCATTAAATGTTGTCTTCCTCGGTCTGCCTTTGCCTCTTGTACCATTGATGTTTCCAGTAGTCACGATGTTCTCCAATGCCTCTGTAGTCTCATTGTATGAGCAAAGAACAATGTTTATCTCTATCTTGTACCCGGGTATGGTTCTCTGGATATAGACATTGGTAGGAAGTTTAACGTGCTCAAACTTTCTCATCAGAAGGCGGCGTAAGTGGGAATGTTTCATATGCCTGTCAGTTGGACTTAACTGTTGATTTCCCGTTCTGAAACAATTCTAGTAAATCACAAAATAGCCACAATGGTGTGATAGCAACAACCTGCAAAGGACATGCGACTTAACAAAACAAACAAGAATTCCTTACTTCCATGAGCCTCTTGAGGCAGTAGTTGTTAGTTACTCTGGCCGTCTAAGATGTTCACAATAATAGCCTCTTGCAGGCAGTCGGTGTTACTTACAATGGCCGTCTAAGATGGTCACAACAATAGTCTCTTACAGGCAGTCATTGTTAGTTACTCTGGCGTCTAAGATTGTCTCAACAATAGTCTCTTGCAGGCAGTCATTGCTAGTTACTCTGGCGTCTAAGATTGTCTCAACAATAGTCTCTTGCGGGCAGTCATTGTTAGTTACTCTGGCGTCTAAGATGTTCACAACAATAGTCTCTTACAGGCAGTCATTGCTAGTTACTCTGGCGTCTAAGATTGTCTCAACAATAGTCTCTTGCGGGCAGTCATTGTTAGTTACTCTGGCGTCTAAGATGTTCACAACAATAGTCTCTTACAGGCAGTCATTGTTAGTTACTCTGGCGTCTAAGATTGTCTCAACAATAGTCTCTTGCGGGCAGTCATTGTTAGTTACTCTGGCGTCTAAGATGTTCACAACAATAGTCTCTTACAGGCAGTCATTGCTAGTTACTCTGGCGTCTAAGATTGTTACAACAATAGTCTCTTACAGGCAGTCGTTGTTAGTTACTCTGGCGTCTAAGATTGTCTCAACAATAGTCTCTTGCAGACAGTCGTTGTTACTTACAATGGCCGTCTAAGATGGTCACAACAATTGCCTCTTACAGGCAGTCATTATTAGTTACTCTGGCGTCTAAGATGTTCACAACAATAGTCTCTTACAGGCAGTCATTGTTAGTTACTCTGGCGTCTAAGATTGTTACAACAATAGTCTCTTACAGGCAGTCATTATTAGTTACTCTGGCGTCTAAGATGTTCACACCATTGGAATCAGAATCCACATCTCCGCTAACTTCAAGCTTTTTCACGTTTGTGTTCTCACAATCCATGATTCACAGCCATACAAGAGGAAAGGTCCTATATAATATTTCATTGCTCTCTTTCTGACATTCAGTAAAACTGTTTTATTATATAAACTACTTTTCATCTTCTCAAACGCAGGTTTTGCTTCACTTATTATGCTCTTAATCTTTGTCACATATCTCTCATGCGATGGTTTAGTTTTTTCTAAATATTTGGATTTATAGACATGGTTACACATAAGTCCTTCTATTGTAATACAATATTTCAGCGTTATCTGTTTCTTTAATATACACATTATTTCTCTTTTCTTGATATTCTGAAAGTGCTGATGAAATTAGAACATTATATACAACAATAAGAAAGAGGCAAACACCTTTCTTTGGTCATGTGATGATCATTTGATGATGGGATGTGAAGAGATTTGTTGGAGAACAGCATAATGACCAGAAAGATCCATGGGACAATAGGCAGAGGCAGGAGAGGCCAAAGACCGAGGTCTGTATTGAGACATGACAGAGACTACATCAGAGGGTAGTGCGCCCGACGATGATGATGATTACTACTACTACTACTACTACTACTACTACTGCTGCTGCTGCTGCTGCTGCTGCTGCTGCTGCTGCTGCTGCTGCTGCTGAGACATGACAGAGACTACATCAGAGGATAGTGCGCCCGACGATGATGATGATTACTACTACTACTACTACTACTACTACTACTACTACTACTACTACAACTACTACTACTGCTGCTGCTGCTGCTGCTGCTGCTGCTGCTGCTGCTGCTGTTGCTGCTGCTACTACTACTGCTACTACTACTGCTACTACTACTACTACTACTACTACTACTACTACTACTACTACTGCTACTACTACTGCTACTACTACTACTACTACTACTACTACTGCTGCTGCTACTACTACTACTACTACTACTACTACTACTACTACTACTACTACTACTACTACTACTACTACTACTACTACTACTACTACTACTACAACAACAACAACAATAATTCCTCATACCACAACTCCATACAGTCATGCCTGTTATCCTAATTTTAAATTAACATAAAACACAAAGGTCGACGATTGGCACACAGAAGCTCTCCCAATTTTGGCGAACGATACCAAACCATGTACAGACTTTAACTAGCGCCTATAACTGACAGTGTAAAAGTTTCACTGACTTCTTATTTTGTTTCTTGTTGTTATCCATAATTGTTACTGGTTGGGCACTACCAGTGGTGCTATTTTGAAAGTGGCGGTTTTAAATACACCATGGCTGTAGCTTTCATGTCTTCAAAATTATGTCTTTTATCATTCATATCTGTTTTTATTACATGATCATTTTATGTATATATGTCATTGGAGATTTCCAGAAATACTTCTTTTATGATATCATATTTTTAATTTTTTTCCCCCCAATCCCATAGTAATAATCTGCACGTATCATAATGTTACCCTGCAGGCACAAAGTCATGTACAAGGGCAGACTTGTTGAATGTCAGAGAGACACAGCAGAGAATCACCACTCGTGCTGTCTTCTTTCTCTTACCTTCCATGATCCAAACCGGACCAGCAGCAGTCCCTCACGCTGGCCACCCATTCTCTATGTTATCAGACCCATGTGGATTTAATATCCCACCGGTTGCTCTCATTAAACATCAAAGTGTGACCCTGTCAATTAACCCCAGGATCTGATGGTCAATTAGAGCTAGATTATACATGTGAATTTTAGAGCTTGCCATCGCAGAGCCGGCCAGACAGGACGGAGACTAGGACTTAAGGACCAGTAATGGACATCAACTGGCTGGCTAGCCGCACTGACCAGCTTCCTTCTGGAATCACGTAGGGTGTCTTTCAGATTAAATCAACTGCTGCTGATAAAACAAATGGACAGCGCTTTTGATGAGCGTATTAATTCTAATTACATCTAGCGATTATGCCGAGGAAAGGCGGACTAAAAGGAGCATTATTCGTTCTAGAAGATCATTCTTTATAGCATCTCTCAGATCCAGCAAACATTGAAGAATATATATCTTAGGGGATATACTTAAGAAGCTGGGTTTTTTTCGGACAAGACGGGATGTGAAACGACGGTATCAGAACTATGACAGGAATAATGTCAGGTATCGAGAAATAATTCGTAAAGTAATTGAAGGAGGAGGAGGAAAGAAAGGAGGGGGTAGAAAAGAAGGTGGAAGAGAATAGGGAAGAGGAGGAAAAGAAGAGGAGGAAGAAGATACGAAGGAGGAGGAGGCATAGTCGACTGGATAAGAGGGCTCGCTCTTAAACTTCCGGTGTGTTGACGCCGAGATAGCGGGTTCAACCCCGACACCGGCCAGTTGGACTAACATGGTGACTTCTCGTCCTTGGCTTGAGGACTTAAATTACAAGCCCCTCAGAAGTCTGATGGCGAGGGACACTGAAAATAGGGAAAGCTATTCCATGCGCAAAAAAAAAAAAAAATAACGCCCAGTGCACCAAAAGTAGTAGCACGTATCTAGACTACACTTTAGTTCAAAGCGAGTGAACGTAAAGAAGAACAACAACAAAACAACAACAACAAAAAGAAAAGAAGAAGAAGATTAAGAAGAGCAACAATAACAACAACAGCAACACCAATAACGTCTACAAGCACAGCGGAAAAAGCAACAAGAAAAAGAACAGGCTGCCAGTTACAAACAATCAAATAACCATCCAACATAATCTGCTCGATTCAATCCTAAAGTGCCAAAGTTAACAGCAATGAAACAATAACGCGCAGGAAACTGGAAACCACAAACTCACGAAACAACACCTGTGTCTCCCACCCCTCAAAATCCGACCCCGGTCCCCCATCTTTTAACTCAAACTGCCCCAGGCACACAGATGTAGAGGTAACGTACATATGGTGATTCATATGTCGTTTAGGTAACTCATCTACACCCCCCCCCCCCTACCCTCCCTCCCTTTCTTACACTAAGTCCTTTCTCAAGCGGGGCGGGGCAAATGAGTTTGGCACCCAGTCCGTGCCATCATCTGTAATTGTCTGTGACAGACAAATAGAGTGCTGCAATAAGTGCGCGCAACTTTCCATGTCTGAGCACTTAAGAGAATTACAACCTCAACCAGGAGTAGATGCCGGGTATGTGGGTCGAGCTCGAGGGCAGGAAGTGTGGTTATTAATCTAGTTATAGCTATAGAAGTTACCAGGATTCCAGGAGCGATCAACAATGTTGGAAGGGGATGCAGCTTCAAAGCTGCGGTGTGAGTGCGAATAATTACATGCGGGAGAAGGGCTGAGACTGAGAGGTGATGAGCGTGAGTCAGAGACAGACAGACAGACAGACAGACAGGCAGACAGACAGACAGACAGACAGACGGACGGACGGACGGACAGACAGACAGACAGACAGACAGACAGACAGACAGACAGACAGACAGACAGACAGACAGACAGACAGACATACAGACAGACAGACAGACAGACAGACAGAGAAATCAATAGAGATAAAGAATTGAAACAGACATCATTCGGCCTGTAAACGAAGGACATATTATTATTAGACACAAACAGTGTGTAGTAGATAAAGAACAAGAAAAAAAAAGCAATATTTAAAAGGAAAAAGACAGGCAATGAAAAGGAAAGGACGGAGAAACAAAAAACCAGAGAACGTCTCGTACAGGGAGAGAAAACGTTAAAGGATTAAGATGGGAATAGTGTGTTCTTCGAGACGTCTTATTTCACAATTAATGAATTCTCTCGCCTTGAACTCAAGCGTAATACATAGTGAATTTTGCGTGTGGATTAGCCTTCCCTACTACCAGTGTCCCTCGCCATCAGACGAACCCCTCCGACTTCTGAGGACTTGTAGTCATGTTGAACGTGACAGTACCACTCTTCTTCTTCTTCTTCTTCTTCTTCTTCTTCTTCTTCTTCTTCTTCTTCTTCTTCTTCTTCTTCTTCTTCTTCTTCTTCTTCTTCTTCTTCTTCTTCTTCTTCTTCTTCTTGTTCTCCTCCTCCTCCTCCTGCTCCTCCTGCTCCTCCTCCTGCTCCTCCTCCTGCTCCCCCTCCTCCTCCTCCTCCTCCTCCTCCTCCTCCTCCTCCTCCTCCTCCTCCTTCTTCTTCTTCTTCTTCTTCTTCTTCTTCATCTTCTTCTTGATTTCCTCCAACCCATGTTTTTCTCCAACCGTTTCGTACTTCAGCTTCAGATAAAGAATAAACATTTAGTGAGGGTCCTGTGCCGAGCTTCCAACGCGGTAATATTTCTAGCCTAAGACAATCAAGTAATCAATTATTTTCATTGATCTTAATATACATCGGTTTACATCGTGTCGACGTGCTCCATCCCCCTTGTCGGGCATCACATGACCACACCCTAATTTGTCTTGTTTACAATGATCAACCACTGATGGTGTCACTACGCCTCCGATACAACCCTTCTACCGTATAGGGTTCTAATTCCGTATTTTCTCATTACGCAAACGTATATTCTAACCACTTCACCTCTCAGTGTTTAGTAAGTAATTTGATTACAAGAGTTTTCAGTTTCGTTTCTGTGTAATTTACTTCCGAGCCAGCAGCAAAGTAAAACATTCAACAGATCTCTTGGTTTCCGTTAAAATGTTTATTATTATAAATGTGAAAATAACAAACCCATTGAGGCAGTGACGGCTGCAAGTTGTCTGTTGAAGAAAGTTGCACTCGATCGTCCATAGCCCTGCTCAAATCCGAGTAAGTACCTTCCATACCAGTGTTGAAGTTGCTAATGTTTACCTCTACACCCAGATTGTACTCAAGGGCCGAGAAGTTTCAGCAAGACACTAGACGACACGTGAGCAAAAGACCAAACTATTATGCTTGTCAAAAAAAAAAATGCTACGCTACTTAGAATTTCTGGTTCCTGAGATGTATGTCTTTAGAAAGTATGAAAGCATCCACATTGGAGATTATTTCCCTTTAAAAACTTATCTCCCTTGGGATATACAAACTAGTGACATTCTCTCTCTCTCTCTCTCTCTCTCTCTCTCTCTCTCTCTCTCTCTCTCTCTCTCTCTCTCTCTCTCTCTCTCTCTCTCTCTCTCTCTCCTGTAACGATGCATGCCGGAAGAAAGTATGAAGTTATCAGCAGATGGTTCTACAACAAACAGGTGGAGAAGAGTTGTTTGACCAACCCGCGTTTTGTTGTCACGCACGACACTCGTAATTATGGAGCCGGCTGCCAACAACGGAAGCTGATTTTTTGGGGGAGAAAAACTTCTCTTGCCGAATAGAAGTTAAATATAGAAGAGAATGTTTACTAATGTTTTCTGCACTTAAAGACAGCAGGTGATTTAAATTCGAAAAATACAAAGCAATTTAGTAAACATAAATATGTATATTTTCTCACGACAGAATACGATGTTCACACCTACAATGTAGGATTAACACAGTTTAACTAATGGGCTGATGATGTGTTCTTTTAACACGGAGACAGTGGGCTGCAGACAACTCTTAAGAGCATAATTATGTGAGTTAGGCAAATGAGAATTGACAGTAGGCAAATGTAGGAGGCTGAGGTAGGATCAACGTGCATTAAAGAGTGGATTTGTGGGTGAGCAGAAGAAAGGGCGGTCAGGCAAATACAAGGACAGGTGTACAGGTGGGCCTGTGGATGGGTGGCGAGTGAATCAGAAAGGGTGTTTGGTGGGAAGGTGGGGGGGGGGGTGGAGATAGACGGACAAAATAGGAATGACAGGTGTATAGGCAACTAAGAGACAGAACCTAGTTAACTAAGAGACAAACAGACAGACCGAAAGACAGGTAGATAAGTAGGTACGTACGTAGGTAGCTAGCTAGACAGACCGAGTCAGACAGAGAAGCAGACAGTTTGAACGAACGCACGAAGAACAAACTTTATTTTCAAAGGGTTAAGAATTGGGCACGCAGGCCTGTCTAAGATTGTACCCTTAATATCTCTCTCTCTCTCTCTCTCTCTCTCCCTCTCTCTCTCTCTCTCTCTCTCTCTCTCTCTCTCTCTCTCTGTATATATATAGTTTAGTTTAGTTAGTTAAGTTTAGTCGACGGATCAACATCATGGCACATGGATGTAACCCATAAGTGCTCCGTTCTACTCCTAACTCAAGCCTGAGTCCGGAGAATCTCAGCTCAGTACATGAACTCCGCAGCACCGGTGAGGATCCTGAAATACTTTTGGTATGCTTTTAATTCGAAATTTTGCCTGGGCAGCGCCGTTAGGCTACTCTTTTTCAATGTCCAACTGCCAAGGG
>OY992878.1:155230587-155240587 GCA_963921405.1 Cepaea hortensis | reverse complement strand
ATACAGGACTTCAGGTTGGAGCTCAAGCCAATGAACACAAGCAAGCAAGCAAGAACCCCGGACTATCATCACGGGTTTGATGTTAGCTGTGGCATAGTTGTTGAGAACTGAACATGGATGTTCTGTTTGGGGTGGAGGGTATGGTGGGGTCTATATTTGATTTTGTTTCCGTGGGTTTACAGGGCTAGGTTTCCCAAACCCAGTTGTACAATCCATTATTCTTATGTGTGTTACGTAACTTATGCATGGGTTCAATGATTCACATAAGGGTAAAGTAATTCGCGTATGGGTGTTGATATTCATGTATGGGTGTTGCCATGCATGCGTGTTTATGTTTTGGGGCTCGCTCGCTTTGAAATCACGCTTAGTCCATACACATCATTTCTAATAACACTTGACTTAATTCTGTGTGTGAATGAGTTTTCCCTATTACCAGTATCCCTCGCCATCAGACGAACCAACTCCGGCGAGATGCCTGTACTTTGCATCCCCCAATTCAGGGACGAGAAGTCAAAATGTTAGTCCAACTGTCCGGTATACGGGTGGAACCCATTACCTCGGCAACTCCACAGAGGATGTTTAAGAACACGCGTTCTTAACTATTCGGTCACGCTGACCTCATGCATTTATGGATGCTATCATTCGTGTTATGACATTATTATGTCAAGCCTCTACTCCGTTCTGAATCGTACCAAAATACACCCCCTCAACTTTCTGAACATGACAGCTGCAGGACATATGCGCGACCTCATAAAATATGATGCATGCGATGGTGCCCGGAAATACAACAAGGAATGGCTGTAATGTTTTGCCGCGGGGGCTAAATTAGCATAAGCTTATTTAAATGAGAAATTAGCATAAGCTTATTTAAATGAGAAATTAGCATAAGCTTTATAAAATGAGAAATTAGTATAAGCTTATTTAAATGACAAATTAGCATAAGCTTTTTTAAATGAAAAACTAGCATAAGTTTATTTAAATGAGAAATTTGTATAAGCTTATTTAAATGAAAAATTAGCACAAGCTAATTTAAATGACAAATTAGCAATTAGCATAAGCTTATTTAAATGATAAATTAGCATTCGCTTATTTAAATGAGAAATTAGCATACGCTTTTGAAAATTAGGATGGACTGATGTAACTGGCATACGGATTTCAGATGTTTGCGGCAGTAGGCCGGAAAATCTTGAGGAGGGAAGATGTGGTGTTATTCCGAGGAATTAATATAGATAAATTCTAAATTCCTGGAGATCGGTGAGTGAATGCTTATAATAAATAAACTTATATTAGTGGACATGGTATGAAGGATTTGAACCTTAGCAAAGCTCTCACTGTGCTGATGGAGGTTAGTGAAATAGGAGCTAAGATACTCAGATAATATAATGTTTATTTCCTTAGCTAGTAAGATACTCTACTATCATACTTGATGAAGGATGCGCTTATAATTCATTCAGTGTCTTTTTGCTTTTCTGATGATTTATGAGGAGAGCTATTAAGATAATCTTCTGGCGTAATTGCATGACATCTGATTTCTGTGGTGAGCCTCCTGGATGGTTGTCTCCGTCTTCAGCACAAATTTTAATAGAGCATACTGTGGTCTTACTCGAGTTTAGGTGTGTAGGCACGCGCACACGTGTCTGCGCGTGCATGTATGTGCATACACATCAAGAGTATTCTGGTTATTTCTCGGCGCCAGTGACTAGCCGCTGCTCCTTCTCCTGTTAATTAAAGGAGTTCCACCAAGTGAAGGCTAAGAGTTGGACTTTTGTTGTAGAGGTTAGGAATGCACGAGCCATGGGGTATTTATGCAAGGTTGAGCGCTCACCCCAACTATGCGCCTCCGGCTAAATAACAGCAACATTTGGAACCTGAGCGAACGAAAGAAGAAGAAGATAATCTTCTGACATATCAAATATAACATATATATATATATATATATATATATATATATATATATATATATATATATATATATATATATATATATATATATATGCATTGGTGTGTAAAGTGAATAAGAATGAGTTTATGTTATATATATATTCATTAAATAATTAATAATCTGTGTTGGATTAAAACATTTGAGTTAGTCTAATGCGATAGCTGGTTAACTAATTATATCTTTCTTTGTGATTATTGGTTGTGTATTTTGAGATGCCCCTAGAACATATACTTAGAGTGAGCTTTCTCCTCTCTGAATGTGTTGGCTCTCCTGGCCATCTTTTAGGAAACCATACCTTGACAAGCCATATTTGGTTTTCCTATAATAGTGGCCAACTAGGATTTGGGGATTATCCTCCTTTTCTAAGTGCATTGATGACGTCATTCGGGTATAAGAGCCGGTCATTAAGAAGGCAATGACAAACTACCGAATCTAAACTTGCCAGGAAAACACAGCCATAAAATCTGGGGTTGAATGTCACGTCCTGTAAAAGGATGTGTAATTAACGTAAACACACACACACACTCACGCACACACACAAACACACACACACATATATATATATATATATATATATATATATATATATATATATATATATATATATGCTGATGTTGACAGCGATGTCCTGTAAAGGGTATGCAAATATATATATATATAACAGGAGGTCTCTGTGGATTAGGGCTTGCGAACGCAGTTAGGAGCCGGTCGTTCAGAAAGCAATGGCAAACTACTGAACGTAAAATTTGCCCAGGAATCACAAACAGTGAAAAATGCTGGGGTTGACTGCTACGCCCTGTGTAGGACACGCAACTTAATTTAAAAAATAACAGGAGGAGAATATCAAGAATAGGAAGATATAATTTCCTATACTTAGGCGCTCAAAGATGAAGAAGCGCAACACTGACTTCTAGTGGGCCAGAGAAGGAAAGGATAATAAGAAGAAAGAGAGACTTAGCACTTTATACACTCTCCTTAGTTAACAAGAAAAGATACAGAGTTAGACAGAGGATTCCTGGAGTTCTTTGGGCGGGGAATATAATGTTGTATACCCGAGACAAAAGATTACACTGTTGCACTGTAACAGGATCAATGAGTTTGCACAACAAACTATAAACTAAACTAAACAAATTAAGAACAACAAAATTAGACTTTTATTGACATAACTGCATGATTCAGGGACAAACAGACATCCCGATATGTCGCACAACTGACATATACAGATATGGAAACCTACGTTCCCGCAGTGGATGTCACTGCTGCCTAATATCACTATGAAAATGCCCGGATACCCATCTCCACAAACCAGCAAGCACATGGCAACAAAGAAGCCTCAACGTGAACAACAATGGTAACAACAGGTATGGACTCTGCATTGATATCATCTCGGGATTCATTGACAGTCGGTACTTACAGAAATGGGAACTTGAAATCCCACAGTTAGAGACAACTGCTGCCTAGCACCTACTACAGGGGCAGTATCTAAATGACAGTGAGATCTCAACCATGTTCAGTTGAGTCGAAGTTTACCCTCAGAACCCACACAAGACACCCTCATCACATGGGCCGATTGGGACCAGATACAGCAAAGAGCCATGATGTAACCCATAACAGAACCATAACCCTAACAGCAAAGATATATGGGCATAAACAGTGATATAAACAGGTATACGAATGGGGGTGTGATTGGCCTAAAAGCGACATTAGCCAGAGCTGGGGCACAAGTTTGCTCTAAACACAACATCATGTCCAAGGGTCACTACCTGCAATGCATGACAAATTACAACATCTGATTAATAATCATCAAGGAATCATTATTTGCATCAACACATATATGCAATCCAATATGACATCACAGGACACACACCTCTGTACTGATGACAGCTGGACACAACATCTCCAATATACAATAAGTGCAGTTCTACACATGACACCAGCAACAATCAGGACACAGGCTATAACATAAGTCACCGATAACAAATCAGACATATGCCTGTGGGGTGTGGATTGTACTTTATGAGAATATTATGTTAAGTTGTCTAGGGGTTTTTATTGATTCTCTGGTCACTGGTTAGAATGCAGGGTGATCATGGAATTCTACCATAAACACAAGGAGGAAAATAGTTCACTCCTGTTCATAGCTGTATTTATGAGTACTTCTCCATTCCCACTTGTCACCCTTTAAAATTTACTATAGTGCTAGATGACATTGATTGTTCACAACATAGATACAACCACTGATGAACACCACATTTACTTGATGTACTCATCAACACATTTTGGACAAACAGTTCAAGTATGAATCAAGATCTGCAGTTACATATATATATATATGTGTGTAATGAACACTATGCATTTTCAGACAGGCATGGGATGCATTGCATTATTACAATATAGTACCCAGTGACCCCAGAAAAAAAAAACAAGGTTATTACAAACAATACAACAACCACAAATTGGGTCTACTTTCATTTTCCCTCATAATTAAGGCAAATAAAGATCTAATTAAATAGAACCCAACATATCAACATTTGTTTCTGACACCTTTTACCATTCTCTCATTTTAAAAATAATGAGTTGGTGTCAAAATACTATACCATCTATACCATTGGAAAAAAAAACTACTGACCTGTTACCTTCAGAAAAAAAAACCAACATATAAACAGCATTGTGTACTACTAATTAAACTAATTAATAGAGTCATTTATCTCCTGGTGTGCGGTTAAGGGTTCATCTTTGCTGTCGATTAGATCCTTTTCCCATTATCTGGGTACCGAATTAATGCAGTCAGTTATGTTCCTAATATTTATCCACTGGTATTGGCTGGTGCAAATCATACTTTATAATCCAAGAATAGAAATTACACACAATCACATATCCCTCCGCGGGCTAGAATATTCGAGTACTCTGTTGCAGTAGGCTCGGTGTCTTTTTGAAATTTGGGGCCTCAGGTTGGTCTAACTTTCCGGAATTTCCACTTAAGCTCTGCAGAAGGTACTTTACCATCTCACCATACATGGTGCCAAGTAGACGTCAATTCAGCTGCTCTGCTTCTAATATCAGAATCCCAATAAGTTCCACAAAGATTTTACACCCACCAAGTCGCGAGTCTATAACCCATGGCATTTAGGTTGACATTGGACCAGCAAAGAGTTAGTCATTGTTATCTAGTCCAGTGTAGAAACTTGTATGACAAAGGCATCTCATGGTAGTATCTTTGACTAGGGCCACAATTGATCTATACCTACATATATCCCAAGATGAATAAATCCAGCACAGTAACAGGGATGCAAACAATTAGATGATTCCTCTTGTTGCAGATGTAGAGACATTTAGCTGCTTTTATATTGTCTTTTTGATGGTGTTCAGGTTTTTGAACCTAGAGGTAATCTGGTGTAGTGATGGTTCAGAAATTCTGAAGTTGGTACATTGATTGTATTGGCTATAATGTTGTTTCAGTGTCTCTTCCCATTTGTTTGAGTTGGTGTCTCGTATTCTAGAACTTGGTGTTTGAGTGTCTGGAACCTTATGTTGACTTTTGCTGCTTTGTGACTTTTCTTTCGAAGGAGGATACTTGGAGGCATCCTTTGAACTTGGGAGTCCAACAGACAGATGGAGGGTTCTTACTGCTGTTAGTTTTATTACACGTAGTATAACTCCCATAGTTTAGTTGACCTCGACGATTGATGGTTCCTCAGGCGGTACCTCCCAGAAGTAAAACAGGTTATCCTTTTGTGGTATCTGTGTACTAGACATATCACTGTTAACATTCTGATAAGGAAGTCCATCCTGGGTATTCGGACAGGAGTCAGAATATCAAACGCTGAGTGTCTATCATCTTCGATTCGAATGTGTCTTTCGCTTGCTATGGCAGCTAATGATTGCAGCAGTCAACATTGATGTATTTCTAGATCCAGAACATGGTTAAGCCATTTAGTCCTGACTCACCTTCACCAGGCTTTTAACCCAGGATCCTGATGATAGTTATGACATGCAGTTCCACCAAAACCACCACTCGCTTCTCTTCTATAGAAAAGGGATGAAAAAGAATACAACACGAGCATTAACCTACTGTGATGTGTTAACTTTCACAAGACAATTACAAACAAAAAAAGGGGAAGGAGATAGGAGTGGGTTTCCAAGTTCCCTGTCCCTCGTCGCTTGTGGTAGAACTTTGCTAGCTCTGATAGTGAGTGAGATATCTTTTCACTCTGTTTTGTTCTGTTGTTACTGGGACTATTAGATGAGTGAAGTCATTCTGTCCATCCAACATGTTGACATTGTATCTCTCATTCTTGAAGAGAATAGCCTATACAGAATCTCTGTGGTTTCTAATGCCGCGTCTTCCTTTCGGCACTATAATCATCATTAGGTCAAGACTATTCAACATTGGCTTTTTAAGTACTGACATACACATGGATTCTTCTATCAACATCCTCTAATCCCCAGGTGCAACATTAAAATGTATATTCCCACAGTAAAAAGTAACAATCAGAACAGGGAAAATTCTCATACCAGAAAAAACATACATGTACATTTCTCTGATATTAAGTACATGATAATCATACATGATAATTAATCATAATGATGATGCAGGGAGCCTAGGGATTTGAATTTTCTTCAGGGGTTAATCCATAAACTAAAACATCCATTGTTTTCCCCCACTGCGTACAGCACATGAGGATAGTAATCGCTGTGATATATTTTGCCATTGACTGCTATTATTCGGAGTGTATTTATTAGAATAACTTATGCCGAAGGTCCAGTATTCTGAATATTGCAAGCAATTTATTCACATCAATCTTCGCTTCTGTTTCTACCACGGTGAGGCGATGGGGATTGAATCCTATCCGAACATGCATTTACAACACGCGTTTACTTTAATTGTTCATGAATTTATATTCTCAAACATAGCATTCCCTAACACTATTTTATGAAATGATTATATGTTCACCACTCATGCTGAGTGGTTGATAATCTGTTAACAAAAGGATTGTACTAAATTTTAGCACTCTAGTTTCAAGTTACAGATTATGAATTAGGAAAACAATTTATCCAAAATGAACTGAGCCCATGATATGCGTACTCATGTGTATGTCTCCGCATGGATAAAACTCCTTTGAAACTGTTCTTTAGAGTTCAATCTCTACAGCACATAGATTATTTGCAGATTTCTAAGCATAAATAGTGAGATATTGTTTACAATGCATAGAAGTTTTAACATAGGAATATGAAATTGACAGACACGAGTTCTCTACTGAAGTATGAATCAAGAGTCTGTTCCCACCTTGAGAAAATGCCTAGAATGTGTTTTTGACCTGAGTTTGATACTCTACGGTACACATAATATTTCTAGATTGTAAGCACTACTAGTGAGATATAAGTTCATAATGCCTATACAAGATTTTAACATATGGATTTGAAATTGTAAGACATAGGAAAAATTACAGCGTGGCGCCCACATGTGTTTCATTGGTAAACATCATCCAGCCTGGTTTAAGAGAATTGTTAACTTATTATTCTAATTCTTAATTAAACATACTGGTCTATGTAATGCATAAATACATCTTTATAATGTAGATATAACATACCAATAGTTGAAGAGAATCATGGTTTTAAAGGCAAAATTGCCTTTTTCTCACACGGGGAACTTTTACATGTCTGCTCCCTTTGTTTGGCTGAACTAAAATGGCTACACTGGGCCTTTGTTTTTCCATCAGTCCCGGTCTTGCCAGGTACGTGAAAAAATAAAGCCAAATAAATTAAGCTGCCACGGTCAGTCTATCGCTGTTTTATTTTCTCCTACATTAAGTAAGTTACTTAAACAGTAATTGAAAGGGGTTGTTTATTTTTAAGGGAGTCAATAAATAGGAAAGGATAAGGGCGTTTTATTATATCACAATGCCATACATTGCCAAATAAAACTGTCTGTCAGCAACTCAGCTTTGACAGGCATACAAGGATTCCTCTTTTGTACCACACGAAATGATAACTCGTACGTCGTACAAAAGGATACAAATATGATACAAATTTATTCTGAGCTAGTTGTACATTAGCTCTGCGAGCGGATAACCACATAGGTAATACACATCATGGTATATCGTGATGATGTTATGTGAAAAATGATATCGATGGTAATCTCTATCGAAGTTAAGTCTAAGTCATCACTATTGCTACTGTCCTTTTAAGCAACAAAGTATTCACAGCGAATACATCAGTCCGTCTTCTATGCTGTCGGGTCCCGGTCTGACGATCTTCGTGGCGTGTCCAGCCACGAGCAGTTGACCCTTCGTGCGCCAGCTGGTTTGCGTGCTCGGAGTTCCAGCACGCGGTTAGTGACTTGTCAACCGGTTAGAGTTACCAGTGTTTAAGGGACACTTCTCGTGATGCGGGTTTCCCCACTCTATTCTGGGTAACTCCAGCTCACGTCATACAGTGTCCCCTTTTTGGACACGAGTGTGTCCAGTCGGAGAACTATTCATAGTTCTCACTCGTGCTTCTGTCCCATCTGTCCCTATTTCCTAGATAGCTATGTTCTCGTTATCCTGTCTAGGTCTATTTCCATAGTTCTACTTCTATCTTATCTATTAGCTTATTTGCAGCTCTTTGACACTGTCCCACATTGCCAAATAAAACCACCACAACCATTTTTATACACCAGGCACTGCTGTGTTCAGGTACACTGTCCTGCAGGTGCAGTGGCTTTCCTCCTGTCAGAACATGGACTTTATAGAACAATGTATACGTCCCATGCATGTTCATAATATTCCCTCTACTCTGGATTAGGCCACTACATATTTTGCCTACTGCATTGGATTGTGGATATATTAAACTCTAGAACTACACAAAACAGTATCGATACTTCCAATTCGTACGGCGCTGTCTACTTCATTAAATCTAAAAACCTATAAATATACACACTACCATAAGAGAACATCCTTTGTCCTGAATCGTCACTGAATACTCCTGGCACTTGTGTTTTCATTACCCCCCTGCCACTCTGCAGAGTAGCACTTTCTCTGCTACTCTTTGAAGCAAAATCCTCTGTTGTCATAATTCTGCCGGCTATCGCCATTTTACATGCTAAGATAACTCCACTATTATTTCAGTCAATCAAAGACAGAAGAGCTCTTCAGACTTCTGTAAAACTATAAACCGAACTACACCAAATTCTATCTCAAACTGGTGAATGTTATAGGTTTGAAGCTCCCAGTTGCGGACTATCCTACCGTCAACTGAACTATCTAAATATGTTTAACTCACATAGAGCATACAAATTGCGTCATTTTCATGGATTTCTTCGGTCCTTTCGGGGCTTGTGTACCCCATCGACTTCGCTGTGGGCCACACAGGCCGGTCTTGGTTAAATCTAGAGGCATCGCTGACTCCCTGCTCTGGTCCAGTGGCTGGGTAGGGCTGGTTCAAGCCTCCCTATTTGATATGAGCATAATCGCTCCCTCGGCCGCGGTTGTTACAGTTGGAGAGAGCGGGAAACTGGCCGGCACTCCTATTTATAACTTTTCCAGAGCGGCTTCCAATCATACCCCGGGGCACTGCAGGGGATGCCGGTATTGGTAACATCACTATCCTGTGTCGTATCCGGCGATCACACACACACACACACACACACACACACACACACACACACACACACACACACATCCTGTTTCAGGATATTGCGGTCAACATCAGCAACTTTCAGCTGCATGTTGATTCCTAGGCTAGATTACGCTCATCAGCACGCCACTGGCACCATACTCTCATAAATCACTGGCACGACTCGAACCGATTCCAATTCTCATGCGCTCACGTCATCCACGAGAGTATTAGGGGTTATGGAGAAAGCTGCTAACCCCTCAGCCAGAGACACCGGCATATATATATATAGCTTTCTGTTAGCTCCGAATGTTTGGTGGCGATCGCCAAAGCCGACACCCCGCATTGTGTTAACTGCTTCGGGCAGAAGAGCGCAATTGAGAGAGAGAGAGAGAGAGAGAGAGAGAGAGAGAGAGAGAGAGAGAGAGAGAGAGAGAGAGAGAGGAGATGATGATGCATAGA
>OY992878.1:155143029-155230387 GCA_963921405.1 Cepaea hortensis | reverse complement strand
AGATCCCAGTTGTTATAATTAGGTCAAGTGAAGTAGGTCTGACCTCATTTGCTGCCAGGTCACCTTGCCACGAGAAGCCGACCGACTAACGTGTAAACCAGACTCCGGATACGCTCGGTTTGTTTGTTTGCGGGAAACTGACGCCAGCCAGGCAAAAGTAAAATTTAGTTAAATAGCTTCCATAGAAAATGAATTCCTTGTGAGAAAATTGTAGATTGCATAAATAAGTACTCGAGTTTGGAGTTGGGAAGAAAGAATTATGCATGAAACAGATGTTACAAAAATAGAGCTATGATTCTACTCGGATTTCAATAATGAACGGTTACGCCTCATCTAAGTAACATCTTTATGAACATGCATATTTCCAATGATAACATATGTTGAGTCATGGATTATTTCACAGTTACTACAGAATAAACCGGGAGTGTAGAGCATGCATTTTACAGAAAAGTCTTTAGACTATCATGGATGAATCGTCAAACAAACAAGAAGTACTAGAACCTGATCACGAGTAACAAAATAGACGTTGCGACCAAAGCCTTCGACAGCACACATATAACAAACACACACCGAAAGTTGTGGAACAGGACAAGGAAACATTCTGACAGTCTACGACACATGTGTCAAACTCAAGGCCCGCGGGCCACATCCGGCCCGCCGTACAATCATATCAGGCCCGAGAGGTCTCAACCGACTCTCTCTCTCTCTCTCTCTCTCTCGGCCCAAGAGAGAATTTTAGGCAACATTATTTTTTATGGTCACGATGTAAAGTGTAAATCAAATTCCCTAATTAGCAGCCTTCCGAATGATAGGTTACCTGAGAGCTTCGATCAGAATAAGCGAAAATAAAAGTTGTGTAGTGAGTTAGTGTTCGTCGTTAAAATTACCTACAAACGTTCAGATGCTCGTTTTTGATTGACGCATAAAAAATGAAAGTAGTGTAATGCCAGGATATTACATCACCTTTTCCCGCTACGGCTAACCTGATATCAGTCAAGCGTCTGTCGGTAGTTGCACAATCTTTTCAAATCAAATCTAGCCTTTAAAAAGGCCAAGAGAAAAGTTGATTCTGAAAACAGAGGCGTTCAAAGCGGCTGGGAGGCTGAATATATGAAAAGTAATTTCGAGCTGTTTAGTAATCCATTTGCCATATATGTGGAAACTGCACCTGTAAATTTGCAGATGGAGTTAATAGAGCTGCAGTGTAATGGGACACTAAAGGGAAAGTACGACACTGTGGGACCTGAACAGTTCACTCCTGTTTCATTCTATAAGAGATGCCCCGGCTTCGTCTACATGCGGCTCGAACCTTGAGCATGTTTGGTAGCACATATCTGTGTGAACAGCTGTTTTCTGTGATGAAGATTAACAAAACATCACACAGGAGTCGTCTCACTGATGAACACTTGCAGTCCATCATGAGAATCTCAATGACACAAAACATTACTCTTAACATACACGAACTTGTAGACAAGAAAAGATGCCAAACATCGTGCTCTGACAAATTGCCGTAAGAGTGAACATAGTGTATACCAATTGTAGGGTGGTAAATATAATAAATTAGAATAAGGACAAGTTTCGCTAGGGGTATTCAGTATGAATGGGGTCTAAAACCCAAACACGCCCTCTATAGGAATTAATATATTGGCTCGTAACCCCCAAGTATTGAACAAGGCAGAAAAGGGTGCAAGTTCAACACTAACATAGAAGAAATGTTTCCCATAGAAGGCTGGGAGATCCGGGAAGTTCTACCACAGACACCCGAGTACTAATCACTCTACCCAGAAGGTGTGTCTATGTGTAAGTGCCCCGCCCCACCTTTAATCTCCCACATATATATAAACATTGACAAGTATCCACTGACATGCACATCCACAGTATTACACAACAGAGGGACAACAGCCACTGTTAGACGCAACAACTGGATTACATGACAGAGGAAAACAGCCATTGTTAGACAAAAACAGTACAATAACTCACTGTATCACATAACAGTAACAATAACTCACTGTATCACATAACAGTAACAATAACTGTACTATAAACATCAATTTTGGAACACAGGTTAACAATGAAGTAACTGCAAGGCTTTGTTAAACCAAACAAACAAACAATTGTATTGTGGAAACATTTGGGTTCTGGAAAACCCTGTTGGCTACAATATGGTGACATGGACATGAAAAATTATCATATTTCAGGCAATGCACACAAAGCATACAACTAAACAGAAGTCCCCAAAAATATTTCCCCAAAAAAGGTTCACATCAAATACATGTGTCAAACACAAAACAAAGTAAATAATCCATACAAAGAACTAGATAAAGAAAATCTATCTAATCTGTCTCTAGAAATATCCTAGGGGTCTGATGATGACTCCCTCTCCTTCAATATCCACTAGAAAAAGTCTGGCCATAATCACACTCTCTATAATCCAGGAAAACAGCTGCTTTGCATATATCCACCTATTCAGAAAATTGGGGATTGCACATACACACCCACAGAACTTTCACTTCTGGATCATATATCCATCGCGAAAAACATGTAGGAGTAATCCATATGAATCCAATGTGGATATACTGTAATCTCTCAAGTCACAGTTGCTAAGTCACTGGGCTAGGAGCGTTCCAGGGTGATATAACAGACAGGTATAAATAAGTCTGAAGCGTATTGGCGTGGCGTGACACACAGGAGTCCATGTGATTGATTCGATCAGGATCAGGCACAAACACTTTCAGTATCTCTTTGGATGAGGAGTGACATCGCATAATCCATTAGAATTTCCTGACAGAACTAACTTGAATTGGGCATGAATATTCCAGCCCCTTTCTCTGGGTTAAGATGTAGGTTATTCTTTCTTCAGTTGAATATACGACTTGATTGACGGGAGTTGGTAATGTGCTTGATTATCCATGTCTGGGATATGATGGATGAGAAGATTCAAAGGAAGCTGGGAGTTCACACAATCAGTTGGTAAATCCATACTGGTAAATGATGGTGAATTCCAGACTATCCATGAGCCTCTGGAATATGACAGTTGAATGTGGAATTAGGCGGTGACTTTTAGAAGAGGTTATACTCTGTATCCATCTAGGCCAGGCATGCCTCATGTCTTTGCAGACATTGAAAAGCTTAACACCGTCTGTAAGTTCCCAGAGGTAGGGAATCCACTTCTGCATATTCAAAATCCGTTACGTATCCAGGCATTGACATTCAGGTTCAGGGTGAGTAGCAGTAACCAGCACTCTTTGTATAATATTAGAGGAGGCTGATATCCCAGTTTCCTGCCTCTAAATCCAAACAAGTTGACTATAAATCCAGTGCGAAGCATGGTGACTAGTGCCAATACTCCACCGCCATCTCTAGCGCTGTATAGTGAAGAAGAACAGGGTTGATATAGATTAGTTATACAATCCAAATTTGGATAACAATGTATCATAATAAACTATACATATATATGATGAATAACAGTGTATCATAATTAAAAATAGAGGGAACAAAAGGGGAGAAGAAAAAAAAAGTGTAGCTAGTTCCCTAGCACTTGTCGCCTACTGTAGAGTTTTGACCCACTCCAAAAGTGAGTAAGATATCTACTCAATAGGTACATTTCTTCTGGACTGATACTGGAGCTTCCTGAGGGGGTTACGCACCACCTAATCCATCCAAACATTTTGATAGTACCGCTGTCACACCATGGAAAAAGTTCATGAGACACTGTCCTCATGTAAACAATTCATAAATCTCCTTTCCATAGTTACAAACAGCATTATGTAAGTGCCACTGATAAATGGCAGAAGTTTAGCTACCAGTTCAGTCATCTCCTTTTGCATCATCATCACCATTACTATCATCATCATCATCATCATGTGTATTTGTCCCCACTGGGGTGAAGTTAAAAGATCTACTTCAGCAGTAACATCATGAATAGAATATACATATGATGAATAACAGAAAACCTTGTTAGTCTTTTACTAAACATGGTATGAACTCTCTAGTGGGTATTACCCAACATCTCAAAGTAAAAACACAAGAGCATGGTGTCATTTCCCACTCCCTTGAGATTATATATAGATATATCCTACCAAATGACGATCTTATAACAGCATTTATTACAGCATCAAGCAGTAACAATCATGAGCATAAAAGGTAAAATACTCATAAAAGAGAAATCATGGGAATCTTTTCCCATACACTTGCGATTATGTATATCATACCACATGAAAATCCCATAACATCATTTATGAAAATAAAAGACTACAAGACAATCTCTGTGTATTTACAACCAGGTAAACATAAGATTAACTCCTAAGTGCATGAAAAAGTCAAGCAAGAATATCTCTCTCTATCTAACAAACTATTAAAGTTGTACACAGATGTGAAATAGTAATATTTCTCCCTCATAAGGGCAGAAATACAAAATATGCACTCAGGAAAAAAACACTTTAAAACACAGAGATCAGTTGTGAAAAATAAGCATTTAGGAATAAAGTAAGTTCACAAAATCATCTCAGAAGATGACTCATAGCAAGATTATATTGTAAGCTTTATGAAGGCTGGCTGGACAAAATGGCTATGTCCAGGCTGCGTGACGTAAACCAACATTTCAATGAAAGCGATTCTCCTAATTTTCACACACACAACTTCAATCATGATATTACTTGCCTCAAAGCATGTATCCTAATACCTAACATGATATGTTGTATATAATATAATGCTCACCTAAAACGCAGAGAATACGTAGCTAATAATTAACCCATTAACAATGGGTCACCCGCTACCATTGGAGAAACATGGCGATTGACCAGACCGCTTTGTCTACCAAGCCTTTGTCTAGATTAAGCCTGTGTTTCCGGGGCGCGGCCAATCATTTAACTTAAAACGAAACGAAATTTCGTTTTGTTAATTTTCCCGTCGAATTTTTAATAGCCTCGTGCCTGCAGGTAGCGCATCCTAGCAACGTCTGCTGGAAAAGACTGCGAGATGATGACATATATGTCACACCAATGATGTTTTATTATTAAAACTTTTTTTTTCTGTCTTAATTTATATTAATGTTTAAAAAGGTTTAATTTTGAATATATATTAATTTTTATTATTTTAATTTGAATATTTATCCTGTCCGGCCCGCAATCTTACGTGTGATTTGAGTTTTGGCCCGCTGAGCGATTGAGTTTGACACCCCTGGTCTACGACATCTAAACATGGAAGACAACTGGCTCATAAGCAACGGTATGTATCGGAAACTAAAACACTTTGAAATTATAACCGCCCCAATGACTTAAAAGAATAGAGAATGAAGGCATGATTCCTGGAAGAACAGGCAGGGTCGTTGACCAGCACAAAGATGGACACAGGGTATTTGTGTATGAGGCAAGAGAAGTGGCCAGAGATCGAGATAGGTGTCTTTAAGCTATGATGATTGCCTTGTGCATGCAGTGTGTTTTTTTTTTTTAATGTCGTTGTGTCGGTTTGTGTGTGTTTGTTCTGGCTGACGAAGGCTTTAGCGACAACGCCCATTTTGTTTCTGGTGATCGTGTTCTAGTAAAGCTCACAATTGACTTCTCGTGTTTTGGTGATTCATTCATTGCTGTATAAAGATGATGCTGTGCTAGAAGTAGTTGTCACTGTAATAATTTTAGTAGCAACACCGGAAAGAAAACCACATGTACGAAACACCATTTATAGAAGTCATGATTTATAAATTATAATATGCACCTAACAAATGAGGTCGCATGACAGAATGCATAAGAGCTCTCGCTCTTAATCTTTCGTTGCGCTGATGCCGAAGTAGAGGGTTCAACCCCTACACAGGTCAGCTGGAATAAAATGTTGACTTCTGGTAATTGACTTGGGGACGTAAATTATAGGTACCTCAGAAGTCGGAGTGGGTTCGCATGATGGCGAGGAACACCAGTAATAAGGAAAGCTAATCATGTTGCACCTGGACTATATTCGTTTGTTAGCTTTGGTAAATAACAAATGTTCCAGGCCTTACCGAGGTATAGACCCCACGACCAGGTATGAGAAGGGCTTAGGTCCTACCCGGCCACCTCCCCGCCATGAATACCTAGGTATACTTAGGATAGCCAGCTCTGTGGTGAAGGGTTGAGAATGCTATTCGTAATCCCGCATACCTCGTTCGAAACACAGCTGTGGGAGATTTGGAAGCAGATCACAGTTGGTTTTCATACAATGGTATGAGTTCCGGTCGTTCAGAAAGCAATGGAAAACTATTGAACATAAACTTTCCGAGGAATTACAAACAGCTAAACATGCTGGAGTTGACTACTGCGTTCTGTAAAGAATATGCAACTAACATTTTTTTTAAACTTTGGGTATAACTTCCCCTCCCCCTCACCCTTCAAGCTACCGGCAGTGAAAGTTAATTTCAAATCACAATATTCATCCACACACAAGAAAGATGTTATGAAACCAGCATATATTTCTAATTTCATACCACTTAGAACTACAAGTAACAAGTTCATTTTGTTTATGCCCGCTCTAAACTCGTGCATGGTTGAGGAAATTAAGTTTGTCTTTTCTTTAGAAACAGTGTTTTCAGCTTGAAGAGAGCGTCCTTAATCCGATTTAGAGATCTCTGTGTGGGGAACTCAAACATTCATACTTCTCCTGTGTCAGACCGAGTCTAGGGAGAAGGCATTTGCCGGCTTTTAAACAGCTCTGGAGCAAATTTAATTTAATAAACCCTCACGCTGAAGTTGGAGACAATAACAATGGTTGATTTACTTTCAGCCAACTGTTGTTATTATGTCAATAACTCAAGTCCAAGCTGTTTCATCTCAGTCTTCTATTGCTGATTCCAATGCACTTGATTGTATGATAGAAAACTGTTCATCGTCAATTTCTGTGATTGTTATTATCTCGAACCTCTACAGTGCATCTCCCATTAGTTGATGAGCTCTTCTTCTTCTTCTCCTCTTCTTCTTCTTCTTCTTCTTCTTCTTCTTCTTCTTCTTCTTCTTCTTCTTCTTCTTCTTCTTCTTCTTCTTCTTCTTCTTCTTCTTCTTCTTCTTTTTCTTCTTCTTCTTCTTCTTCTTCTTCTTCTTCTTCTTCTTCTTCTTCTTCTTCTTCTTCTTCTTCTTCTTCTTCTTCTTCTTCTTCTTCTTCTTCTTCTTCTTCTTCTTCTTCTTCTTCTTCTTCTTCTTCTTCTTCTTCTTCTTTCCTTCCTTCCTTCCTTCCTTCCTTCTTTCTTCTTCTTCTTCTTCTTCTTCTTCTTCTTCTTCTTCTTCTTCTTCTTCTTCTTCTTCTTCTGCTTCTGCTTCTTCTTCTTCTTCTTCTTCTTCTTCTTCTTCTTCTTCTTCTTCTTCTTCAGCGGACAGAAAGGCTTGCAGGAAAAACAAGACTGTCCCATCAATAAATCAGATGCTGTCTCCACAATGAAAGTTGGCTGCAATGCATATCCAACATTGTCTGTCTTTCGCCCTGACTGTACATTCTGTCAGACATATGCTTCCATCTCTTGATGTTATCTTCCCACTTGTATCGTTGTCTACCTCTTACTCGCTTGCCCTCAACCTTGCTCTCAGTATGTTTTTATAACAGTGTTGTCTTTTAATGTGGCCGAAATATTTCACTTGCCTCTTTTTGATTTCTTTCATCAACTCTCTTTTCATTACCAGTTTTTCTATAGCCTCTATATTTGATTGTTTCTGTTTCCTACAGCCTAATTAATCCCCAGAATATCCCCAGAATTCACGGCCTCAGAAACACGAACCACGAACTGGTAATGAGCAGTGTGCAGTGTCTTTGAAGGCGGCTCGGCTTCTGCGTGGCTATCAGCCTGAGGCGGGACGGGAAGGTGAGACAACCGCATGTTTGTTCGGTAAATTCTAGATGGATTTCTGTTGATGCCCAAGGCAGGAATCTTCAGCATGCTCAGCGTATTGTTTGAAGACATGGTAACTGAGAACGTTTCCACGGTACAGCCGGCATTATCATCTTCCATGAAAGCTGAATTTCGTTTATTTGCTGACCTTCGGGCCACGGCACCCTCGCTGTGAGTGTTTGTTTCTCGCTGTCTTTCTGTGTAATCGCTTGATGTCGGCGAAAAACTGACCGACCACTCGGGGAGTGCTTTCTAGACACCGACCGCACTGCGAGGGGTCTGTTTTGATTTGCTGTGTTTGCGAAACGAGTGATCATAGTTTGTTTAATCATGGTTTCGACACTTGTGACATATTGTTTGTACTGATAACTGCCACAATCTGTATGCAGTTATTTATTGAATATATTTGTCCTTGACATTTAGAAATAAAATTCTTTCATGTTACAAGGAACCAATGTTAACATACTGCTGCGAATGCTGGACAATTAGTGAACAGGCGAAAACATCCCTGTAAGCCTTCGAGATATGGTTCTATAGAAGAATGCTGAAAATTAACTGGACAGCCAAAATGAACAATCTGAACATTTTGAGGAAAGCTAATTCGCAAAGACAACTTAACACAAACATCAGAAAGAAGCAGTCGTCGCTTTTTGGCCACGGTATAAGAAGATACTGGAATATATAGCGACAACCGGAAAGATTTGCGTAAAGAGAGACAGAGGATGAAAGGGGAAGAAGATTCTTAACAGTCTTGTGTCATGGCACTGAAGGGAGTTAACACACGAATTGATCCATGCTGTCGGTGACTGAAACTTTTGTGAAGGCATGATCGCCCACGCAGCCGGCAAGGCACTGGATGATATTTGAACTTGTCTGTGATTTACCAACATCCAGGCATGTGTAATTTAGTTCCCTTGTTGTTGATGTTGATACTATTTTTGTACTGTTTCTTGTATACCATCTTGCCAGACATGGGCGACGGATAAGTTGCAATGATTCATTTTTTGCGGCGACTTGCAGCGAGTGCAGACTTGCACGAGTCGGCATATTAACGAGTCGTCATATGCACGAGTCGGCGTATAAACCAGTCGGCATTTAAACCAGTCGTCATATAAACCAGTCGGCATATAAACCAGTCGGAGTATAAACGAACCTGTATTTGTGGCGAAGGTGTAGCGAACGCGATTCGTAATTCAACATACCTCATTCGCAATCAGCTGCAGGGAACTTGGAAGCAGACAGCCATGTGTTGATCTTTAACCATGGTATGAGCGTCGGGAGAGACAAGAGCGAGACAAGAACACGGAGCTGATCCACGAATCTGGTGCTCATGTGAGACGGCGAAACATGACTGTCCATGCTTATCGGCATTTCACATAATGATGATGATGAGAGTAGGTCTTTCAGTAAGCGATGGCAAACTACTGAACGTAAACTTGCCTTGTATATCACAAACAGCCAAACAATGCTGGGGATGATTGCGATGTCATGTAAAAGACGTACAATTAACGTTTAATTAACAATTAACTACATGCGCTTTGCATGCAAATAATTTGCTAAACACACAAATGAATGCTTTGAATAAAAGGTGAATGAACAAACTAGAATAGCTTCGAAGAAACGTAGATGTTATTCCTAAGCGAATGTTGCGAAGACTTTGGACTGCCAGAGTAACTAACAACGACTGTCTGAACGAGTCTAATGAAACTAGAACATGTTACTACAAGAAAGGAAAGCGTTGTAACATCGTTGTTTGGTCACATAACGAGAAAAGAGGCATTGGAAAACATTGTGATGACCGGAAAGATCTATGGAAAAGGCGGTAGAGGGAGAGGCAGATCGAGAGAAAGGATTCTGGATGGATGGAGATGGTAGCGTGGAGGAATAACACCAGTAAAGTTGATCCCGAACATCAAAGAATGAGATCTGTAAAGAGACAGGAACGCCCAGAAGGCAAGGCCCAAGATGATGCTGATTATGATGAAAAACAAAAATAACTACATATATGTCACAATCTTAAACTTACGTCACAAGATTAGCGCGATAAAAGAACTGTTAACTGATTCAGTGCCGAAGTATAATATACTGCAAGGTGTAAACTTCCATTCGGACAGAAGGATGATATATCGTCATACTAGTGTCATCATGTTATTTATTTCGTTTCGTGGCATCTTCTGCAATTTTAATGCTCAGTTTACGGAAAGTTACATTATAAAACCGGTTCATTTGACTGTGCATCATGTTTGGTCCAAACATAATGTTTGTTTGGCATTGGATCGGTTAAAGTTCAAGGTAACAGTTCAGAAACAATGCAATTTTGAATGCCTAGACTCATAAATATTCATATAACATTGTTTTTTTGGCGGGAAGACCAAACTGACGGTTGGAAAACACCTGCGCGCGTTCATTCTGAAACTCACAATCGATAATTTTCAATCCCGGAACATCAAACACGCTTGCCAGTCGTGGTTATTACGAGCACCAGGCTCAGCCTGCACGTGCGGGGAGTATACATACAGGTCAGGCTAATTGCCTGGCTAGTAAGAAATCAGTTTACCTCCTTCGTTGTATATCACCGTGAAATGGGGGTATGGCGGGGAACTTGTGGCCACAGGTGTTGGCATACGTCGCCAGCAGTCAGTTAACTCTTCTTGCCTGTTTGGCATTTGTTATTTTAAAATTGTATACTCCATGATGCCGGTCTCCCTGGTCGAGGTGTTAGCTGCTTTCTCCGTAACCCCGAATACTCTCGTGGTTGACGTGAGCGCACGAAAATTGGAAGCGGTTCGAGTCGCGCCAGTGACTTATGAGAGTATGGAGCCGGTCGCCCAGAAAGCAATGGCAAACTACTGAGCGTAATCTTGGCAAGAAATCAAACATCAGCTGAAAGATGCTGATGTTGACAGCGATGTCCTGTAAAGGATATGAAAAAAAAATACTCCATTATAACAGAAACAGAGAAAAGATAAAATTAAAACAACGGAAATGAGATTCCTTAGAAGAATTATCAACGTTTCAAGAAGAGAGAATATCAGAAATCATGAAATCAGGACTAAAGCGGGGGTAATAGCAGCGCTAGATTTTGTTAGAAAGCAGCAAGTTCTGTCACTAACTAGGTTACGAGCTGACAGATACCACAACAGGCTATGATGTACATACCAAATGGACCCAGAATAACAGGCCGACCATGTAAACGATGGACACAGGGTCCATGGAAATCACGATGTATCATATATGAAGCCCATAAGCGGGTACTCTCCTGCTGTTTATGCTTCACCTCGCCACTGCAAGATACAAGACGAACAAGATGAGATGATAATGATATGATGGCTCCATGATATTCTTCTTATAGTCCATGACATATGGCATTGGTGAACATGTCTGTCCACAACTCTCATTTCGCGAGCTGCCAATCATTTATGATGCTGATGCTCCTACATTTTATGATGTCAAACTGTCCAGCATCTTCTCTCTTGATCTCCACCTGCCACTCCTCCCCTCCAACTTTCCCGCTGTGAATACATACCCCAGCTTTCCTCTTCTCATGGCATGCCCACAGAATATGGAATCTCTTCATCAGATGCGAGTAACCAGTTCTCTTTGTGAGTTATCTTCCTTTCATGAAACCTGCATTTCTCTGTCCACACGTCCACTTTGTTGTCTTCTTTCTTCTATAAGACCACATCTTCGCAGCCTCCACATAATCCATGACTTGTCAAATAACTGTTCATGATTCGCGTCCATACACCAGGATTGGGTCAATAAAACTTTAAAGAACTCTTTTCCATACTTTGAAGAACATGCTGTGTTAGGGAAAGGTCTCAGTTTTGTCCCTCTACGCCCCCGCATGGACAGTCGCGCCATTCTGGAAGACGTCTCCAACTTCCACAGACGACTCCGCCTCAAGTACCACCACAAAGACAAGCCTGTCCTCAGTCCCACCCCACAGCTTCCAGACATTTTTCCATCTTCAACCAAATCCCGTTCCACATGGACCCCACCCCCCGGAGTTTCCAACGCGCTTGACCTCTACATAGCCAACACACTCCATGAGATCAAGCAACTTTCTTTCCCTCGCTTGAAACGCTCCAACCTATCCCCTTCCGAATGGCGTGCCCTGTCTCAACTACAGCGCAGACAGGACATAGTCATCAAACCGGCGGATAAAGGGGGTGCGGTAGTTGTTTGGCAAAAAGATCTATATGTCGAGGAAGTCATGTCTCAACTTAATAAACCTGACAATTATTCACCCTGCACCGAAGACCCCACTCTCTCCTACAACCGGAAGATTCAAAACACCATCAAACAGCTCATACGTGAGGATGCCTTACCACCCAGTGCCACTTCACTTCACATCCATGACTCCGACTTGGGCAAACCCACCCTCTACATGCTGCCCAAAATACATAAACTTAAAAATCCTGGACGTCCGATAGTTTCTGCCTGCTCGTGCCCGACTGAACTGATCTCAGCGTTTCTTGACAGGATTTTCCAACCTCTAGTTGCGAATCTCCCGTCATACATCAAGGATACAACGCATGCGTTACTTTCATTCAACTCTCTCCAACTGACTCCTGGGAACACATACAGACTATTCCTAATAGATGTATGTTCCCTCTATACCTCCATTCCTCACGCTGATGGCCTCAGGGCGCTACAGTTCTTTCTGGATCAACGCACAGATCAAGCCATCCCTACACGCACACTTGTGAGACTCGCTGAATTGGTCCTCACCAACAATTCCTTTGAGTTCAATGGCCACTACTTTGAACAAATCAGCGGTGTCGCCATGGGCACTAAAATGGGACCCAGCTACGCATGTGTATTTATGGGACATCTGGAACACCAGATTGAACTCAGCTATGATGGTCTTCTCCCTTCTTTTTACCGACGCTACATCGATGACGGCATAGGTCTCACTGACATGCCAGAGGCGGAACTGAACCGGTTCATTAATTATGTCAAGAACTTCCATCCATCGATCCAATTCACCTCAGAAATTTCCACCACCTCTGTCAATTTCCTTGACACCACCATCAAGTTAAACCCTACAGGCCTCACGACCTCCGTGTACTATAAACCTACTGATGCTCACGGTTTCCTCCTGTACAGCTCATCCCACCCCAAAAGCTGCAAAGATTCCATCCCATATTCCCAGCTACTCCGCCTTCGTCGCATCTGTCAGGATGATAATGACTTCCTCGAGAGAGCCCACGAAATGCTGGACTTTTTCCGCAGACGGTCCTACCCAGAGGACGTCTTGTCGACAGCTCTCTGTCGCATAACCCAGGTCTCGCGGGAAATGTCCCTCGCCAAGCATACGCGACCTCAGAACAATGAACCCAAGCTTATCCTCACCTTCCATCCACATGCCTATGCCATCAAGCAAATTTTCCTGAGACACTGGTCCATCTTGGAATCGGATACTACCACTCGTGAGGTATTCTCAAATGGCCCCAGGGTAATTTTCCGCCGTAACCAGAGCCTCAGAGACCACCTTGTGCACAGTCGCCTCCCCACGGTTACCTCATCCGTGGGCACCTTTGAATGCCATCGTAGGAACTGTCTGACATGCCCATACGTTGTTCAGACACCAGAAATTGCATTTCCCCGAGGCACCTTCACCTTGAAAGATTGTTTCACCTGCACATCCCGCAATCTGATTTATGTTATCATCTGCAAACGATGTGACATGAAATACATTGGCCAAACGGGCAGACGTCTTGCGGATCGTTTTAGAGAACACCTCAGAGACATCAATCAGGGCGCTGACAAACCTGTCCCCAACCATTTCAATTCCTCCAACCACAATGGAGCCGACGATGCATGTGTCACCGCATTAAAACCCTGCTTCTCAAATAGCTGTGTCAGACTTAGAATTGAATGCCAGCTAATCAACAATCTGGGATGCATCCATCCGGCAGGAATGAATACTGTCGTGGACGCTACAGTATAACTGTGGCATCTTCCCCAATTGTTCACACTACCTATTACCGTGCTGTTCTCCCCCCCCCCCCCCCCCCCGCGATATCTAGACCTAATTGTCCCCACATTTCTATGTTTTCATAGCAGACTATTCACATATTTTTGGCTACTCAAATCCTTTTTGGCAACCCATTTTCAATTCTGCGCCACGCGTTTTCGCAGCTGGCCTAGTCACATTTCCTGCCCCACATGTAAATATCAGGTTGTGCATCATAGTGATAGGTCGTGTGCTTGTGTTTCTGTCGTTGTTTATCTGTGTTGTCATTGACAAAGATTCTTAGAATCGAAACGTCTGTGTGTCTATTGTATGCGTTCGTGTGTTTTTTTTATCTTATTTCATTATTCATTTTTATTATATTTATTGAGTGCTTCTGATTTCGGATTTTTCACCTGTATTTCGCGACACGTGGATCTCCTTGTAAGGTATGTGCAACGTTTGTTAATGTTTAGTTCGTTTTTTTCTCGCAGGAATTTAAAATACCTATTTGTTTCCATTTCATATTGTTATATCCTGCTGCAGCCGCTGCTTTTTCTCTCTATTCCATATCATTTAATTTCCTGGCTGCTACCCCTTCTCATCGTCCGTGTTCCTGTTGTCAGTTTTTTAGTTTATATATCCATTATTTCATGTTTACCGACCTGTAGCCGATCATGCCTGCTGACCGACGGACTATGTCATCTCTCCACCACACCGTCTCCGACATATTTGCCCTCATACCCCAGGACATGTCCCGTGCAGCTATCAGCCTCGCTCGCACTATGTTTAACATCACTCGCTTCTCCTGCCACTTGAATTTCCTGAACAACTGTCTCCGGCTTAAAATTACACCCAAAGGCTTCCGGAGCAACATTCATCTCTCGTTAGGCAAACTGGTTCCTGCTGAGACACGACTCTTCAATCGCCTGGCACAGGAGCAGTCTGTCAAGTACATGAAGCTGGCAGTAACTGTGCATCAACGACATATCTCCGAACTCAAGGACACCAAGCACAACCTGTACCAGACTCTGCATCTACTGACGCTCAACAACCAGCTTGCTTTCCATTTGATCACCTCCATCATTCAACATTATAATAGAGAACTATATAAATGTCTATCTTCACGCAAGAAAGACAAAATTAGCCATCTACGTCCCCATGTCCCTTCCCCCATTTCGACACCTATCAACCACACCAAAGTGGTATGCATACCGCCTGACCTACCACTGTCTCCTGAAGAACATGCTGTGTTAGGGAAAGGTCTCAGTTTTGTCCCTCTACGCCCCCGCATGGACAGTCGCGCCATTCTGGAAGACGTCTCCAACTTCCACAGACGACTCCGCCTCAAGTACCACCACAAAGACAAGCCTGTCCTCAGTCCCACCCCACAGCTTCCAGACATTTTTCCATCTTCAACCAAATCCCGTTCCACATGGACCCCACCCCCCGGAGTTTCCAACGCGCTTGACCTCTACATAGCCAACACACTCCATGAGATCAAGCAACTTTCTTTCCCTCGCTTGAAACGCTCCAACCTATCCCCTTCCGAATGGCGTGCCCTGTCTCAACTACAGCGCAGACAGGACATAGTCATCAAACCGGCGGATAAAGGGGGTGCGGTAGTTGTTTGGCAAAAAGATCTATATGTCGAGGAAGTCATGTCTCAACTTAATAAACCTGACAATTATTCACCCTGCACCGAAGACCCCACTCTCTCCTACAACCGGAAGATTCAAAACACCATCAAACAGCTCATACGTGAGGATGCCTTACCACCCAGTGCCACTTCACTTCACATCCATGACTCCGACTTGGGCAAACCCACCCTCTACATGCTGCCCAAAATACATAAACTTAAAAATCCTGGACGTCCGATAGTTTCTGCCTGCTCGTGCCCGACTGAACTGATCTCAGCGTTTCTTGACAGGATTTTCCAACCTCTAGTTGCGAATCTCCCGTCATACATCAAGGATACAACGCATGCGTTACTTTCATTCAACTCTCTCCAACTGACTCCTGGGAACACATACAGACTATTCCTAATAGATGTATGTTCCCTCTATACCTCCATTCCTCACGCTGATGGCCTCAGGGCGCTACAGTTCTTTCTGGATCAACGCACAGATCAAGCCATCCCTACACGCACACTTGTGAGACTCGCTGAATTGGTCCTCACCAACAATTCCTTTGAGTTCAATGGCCACTACTTTGAACAAATCAGCGGTGTCGCCATGGGCACTAAAATGGGACCCAGCTACGCATGTGTATTTATGGGACATCTGGAACACCAGATTGAACTCAGCTATGATGGTCTTCTCCCTTCTTTTTACCGACGCTACATCGATGACGGCATAGGTCTCACTGACATGCCAGAGGCGGAACTGAACCGGTTCATTAATTATGTCAAGAACTTCCATCCATCGATCCAATTCACCTCAGAAATTTCCACCACCTCTGTCAATTTCCTTGACACCACCATCAAGTTAAACCCTACAGGCCTCACGACCTCCGTGTACTATAAACCTACTGATGCTCACGGTTTCCTCCTGTACAGCTCATCCCACCCCAAAAGCTGCAAAGATTCCATCCCATATTCCCAGCTACTCCGCCTTCGTCGCATCTGTCAGGATGATAATGACTTCCTCGAGAGAGCCCACGAAATGCTGGACTTTTTCCGCAGACGGTCCTACCCAGAGGACGTCTTGTCGACAGCTCTCTGTCGCATAACCCAGGTCTCGCGGGAAATGTCCCTCGCCAAGCATACGCGACCTCAGAACAATGAACCCAAGCTTATCCTCACCTTCCATCCACATGCCTATGCCATCAAGCAAATTTTCCTGAGACACTGGTCCATCTTGGAATCGGATACTACCACTCGTGAGGTATTCTCAAATGGCCCCAGGGTAATTTTCCGCCGTAACCAGAGCCTCAGAGACCACCTTGTGCACAGTCGCCTCCCCACGGTTACCTCATCCGTGGGCACCTTTGAATGCCATCGTAGGAACTGTCTGACATGCCCATACGTTGTTCAGACACCAGAAATTGCATTTCCCCGAGGCACCTTCACCTTGAAAGATTGTTTCACCTGCACATCCCGCAATCTGATTTATGTTATCATCTGCAAACGATGTGACATGAAATACATTGGCCAAACGGGCAGACGTCTTGCGGATCGTTTTAGAGAACACCTCAGAGACATCAATCAGGGCGCTGACAAACCTGTCCCCAACCATTTCAATTCCTCCAACCACAATGGAGCCGACGATGCATGTGTCACCGCATTAAAACCCTGCTTCTCAAATAGCTGTGTCAGACTTAGAATTGAATGCCAGCTAATCAACAATCTGGGATGCATCCATCCGGCAGGAATGAATACTGTCGTGGACGCTACAGTATAACTGTGGCATCTTCCCCAATTGTTCACACTACCTATTACCGTGCTGTTCTCCCCCCCCCCCCCCGCGATATCTAGACCTAATTGTCCCCACATTTCTATGTTTTCATAGCAGACTATTCACATATTTTTGGCTACTCAAATCCTTTTTGGCAACCCATTTTCAATTCTGCGCCACGCGTTTTCGCAGCTGGCCTAGTCACATTTCCTGCCCCACATGTAAATATCAGGTTGTGCATCATAGTGATAGGTCGTGTGCTTGTGTTTCTGTCGTTGTTTATCTGTGTTGTCATTGACAAAGATTCTTAGAATCGAAACGTCTGTGTGTCTATTGTATGCGTTCGTGTGTTTTTTTTATCTTATTTCATTATTCATTTTTATTATATTTATTGAGTGCTTCTGATTTCGGATTTTTCACCTGTATTTCGCGACACGTGGATCTCCTTGTAAGGTATGTGCAACGTTTGTTAATGTTTAGTTCGTTTTTTTCTCGCAGGAATTTAAAATACCTATTTGTTTCCATTCCATACTTTGATTCAACGCATAAATCACAGAGGTACTCCATGACAGAAACTAATTAAAATGGTTACTGTCTAGGATTGAGGAAGTCAAAGCAACAACTAGGACATCTAGTTTCATCATTTCTGATTATGAAAACAAAACAAAGATAGTGTCCACTGACAAACCGCATATATGTTAAAAATTGAGATCAAACAATGAACTCCATGATTAACGACAACACGAATGTTATTTAAAAAACAAAACAAAAAGTTCCCTAAAGAAGTCATAACAATTGATAATGAAGTACGCCAATATCAGCCTATTAAGATAGGTGTGAGACAGGGATGTGTAATGTCTCCAGATGTTTTTTCCTTGCACAGTGAAAATATTTTCAGAAATGTAGAAGATATAAATGGAATCAGGACGAGGCATCAATAATATCAGATATGCAGATGATACAGTATTGATTGCAGACAATGACCAGGATCTGCAGCAATTAGTAGATGCGGTTGTTGCACACAGTGAACAACTAGGGTTAGATTTGAATTGTAAGAAGACACAGATTATTGTCGTCACTAGGACGAAAGAAATATCACAATGTAATGTTCAAGTAAATGGGAATATTCTTCATCAAGTGAATCGGTAAAATTATCTCGGAACAGTCATAACATCTGATGGGAGATGCCTTGAATAGATTAGAATAAGAATTGCCATGGCGAATGTAGCCTTTTGCAGGATGAAAAACATACTGACCAATAAAAAGATGTCAATTACAACTAGAAAAAGAGTGTTGAGGTGCTACATAGAACCTATACTGTTGTATGGATGTGAAGCTTGGACAATGAACAAACAAGCTGAAAAACATCTGATTGCTGTGGACGTGTGGTTTCTGAGGAGAATGCAAAGAAAGCCATGGACAGACAGAAAAACTAATGACCAAGTTCTACAAGAAACAAATGAAAATCGTACACCGATTAGAGAAATTAGACGCAGACAGTCAACATATTTTGGACATGTTATGAGAATAAATAAATTGGAGAACGTGGTGACAACTGCCAATATTGAGGGGGAGAGAACAAGAGGAAGACAATGAATTAAATACCTGGATGGCTTGGCAAAGTGGCATGGCCGAGACAGGAACACTGAACTGATCCACGACTCTGGTGATCGAGTGAAAAGGCGAATCATGACCGCCCACGCTTACTGGCGTGGCACAGGATGAATGAATGAAAGACGTCAGGAGACAGGCTATTGTAGCCACGTTAGTAACGTTTTCTAAATTGCTTTTTAATTATATAACTGCATAGTTGGATAGCTCTTGAAAAAAAAACATCCAATGGTACCTTATTCAAGTCTGTAGGTCAATATTAAGCCGAGATATTTATGTTTGTGTGTAAATTTATCATATAAAAGGACATATAGAAGAAAACCGATTTTGACCTTCCACTTTTTGTGACCCTACCTACACACTCATACAACTATCGGTTGACACTGTCGCCAATGGGGATTTACACTGCGGCCTGTCTAACGCAAGGAAAAATAACTCTGCTGGTTTATATATATATATATACACTCAAGCACACAGATATATATATATATATCTTCACGTAATCTGTGTGACGTCAGGCTTCGCGTGGAATGCTCACGAGTCTTGTCAGCCAGCGTAGATAGATGCATTTTGACAAAAGAAGACCCGTTGGAAAGATGACAAATTATCAATGATCCGGTCCATGCAGAGTGATGAAAATGTACAGATACATACTAAAATTGATGTTGAATGCAAACATGCATTCATTGGCATGCAAATCGCTGTGAATATTCCATAACAACATTAAATAGTCATCGCTAACAAGGAAACGGCTATTTCCGGCCATTGAAATAACACACCAGAGCATGCAATCTTCATAATATTAGTTTGAGTTTACCCTCCAAACTTTAATAGACGAAAATGACAAGATTTACGTAAAAATGGATGATACATCTAATAACACATACTAGAATAAACAATTACATCTACATAAAACGTGATTTGCGGGTCTACTTACGTCTGAAAAAGTCACTCTGTATCTCTGTGTAGGAAAAGAATTTCAGAAACACGAGATGTACACACGTAAACTGAGGAGGGAGAAACTATATAAAGTAATCGGTCTTTTTTTTTAAAGTTATCTTGAAATAATCGGGAAATTTAACATCACGGGTACTCTAAACCTCCTTAAATTGGAGACACCAGAAATAGTTGCCGAACAAAACCGCAAATATATTTCTGTTAAAATGCGGCAATCTGTATCGTAGTGGCTAGGCTATAGCAATATAAAGAACCGTTTCACAAATCATTAAAGAAGAAATGATGAAAACCGTAAACTGATTAGAAAAATTAGACGTAGACAGTCAACATTTTTTAGGCACATTATGAGAATGAGAAAAAATAAACTCGAGAACTTGGTGACAACTGGCAATATTTGGGGGGGGGGGGGGGGGGGGGGAAGCACAAAGAAAAAGAAGGCAGTAGGATGATACATCGCCATACTGGTGTCATCGTGTTATTTGTTTTATTTCATCGTGTCTTCCGCAATTACAATGCTCAGTGAACGGAAATTTACATTATAATACTTGATCATATTCTTGTATACTGCTTGGTCCAAGCTAACTTTTTGTTTGGCACTGAATAGGTTATAGACATCGTAGGCATTCGAATGCATGACGCAGAACAACTGAATCTATAGCCTTTCCCATAGTCTGTGACCAAGGCTGTTGTGCAAAGAACTTGTGTCATTACCTCTTCTGGCGTTTTCTGCAGCTTCTGCCCTAGTGACAATGACAGCATTTTTTTTTTTTTTTTGGCGATCGCTCGCTCTGAACTCAAGCGTATCCATACACGTGCCACTATTTCTAGTGTATTTGAGTGCTTTTTGCGTGGGGATTAGCTTTCCCTATTGCCAGTGCCCCTTGGCCATCAAACAAACCCATTCCGACTTCTGAGGCACTTGTAATGGACGTTCTCAAGTCAAAGAAGAGAAGTCAACATTGTAATCCAACTGACCGATATAAGCGTTGAATCCGTTACCTCGACAACAGAACACCGGAAGTTTAAGAGCGACGCTCTTATCCTTTCTGCCATGCTGACCTCAGAACAGTGGCATATGAAACAAGATGACTACAGTCATTTATACGTCGACTCGCTTATATTCCGACTCGTTTATACGCCGACTCATTTACACACCGACTCGTTTATACACCCACTCGTGTATATGCCGACTCGTCCATATGCCGACTCGTTTATACGCTGACTCATTTATTCACCGACTCATTTATACGCCTTGAAGGCGTTGGGCAGGTGGTACTCGACCCATATTTCTGTACAGCAAATCCACATTCGGGGATAGAACTGATCACTGTCAGTATCACACTGAGTGCCTTTACTTCCCAAGGCACGTCCTTGTATCCACGTCAGGTTGCCTCCACCTGGGGGACTAGGTTAAACCTAACAATCCATCCCGATTTTAATTCCATTTCACGACCACAGAGCCGGCTGACGGATGTCTAGCCACTACACGACCGCGGATCCCTGTGTAAGGTATAACTACGGTCGTTGTGGCCGGAAGGATAAATGCGTTCTAGCTCTTAAACTTCCGGTGCGCTAACGGTCGAGCTTAGGGATCAACCTGTCCATCGATCAGTTGGTTTTCAATGTCGACTTCTCGTTCGGAGGCCAGCATGGCTGAATGAATAAGAACGCGTGTTCTTTAACATCCGGTGCACTGTAGCCGAGGTAAGGGGGTTCAGCCCCTACAGCAGACAGTTAGACTAAAATCTTGAACTCTAGTCCTTGACTTGGTGACGTAAATTATAATACCTCTGAAGTCGGAGTGGGTTCACTTGATAGCGAGGGACACTGGTAATAGGGAAAGTTAATACACGCGCAAAATTCAGTCCAACGCTACTGGAAGTAGTGTATATGTGCTTGCCTTCAAAGCGAGCTAGTGTAAAACCAAACAAACAAACAAACAAACAAACAAACAAACTTCTCGTTCAGTAAGCAATGGCAAACTACTGAAAGTAAAAATTACCTAGTAAATCAACCAGGGATTAGGGTTGATCGCAACGTCCTGCAAGAGACGTGCGCCATTTAAAAAACAAATAGTTTCTCTGGAAAGACCCCGTATAAAGGAGTCTCCACATTTTAGCCGGTCTCTGTGGCTAAAGGGCTTGCGAACGCGGTTTGTGAACCCGTATACCCGGGTTCGAAACACGGCGGTGCTGGTTTTTTCGAAAAAGGTATAGGGGCCGGTCGTTCAGAAAGCAATGGCAAACTACTGAACGTAACACTTGCCTAGGACATCAACAGCAGCTGAAAATGCTGGTGTTGACTGCAACGTCCCGTAAGGGATACGCAACAAAATTTATTTATTATACATAGTTTTAACTTTATAATACTATGTTCTTTACCTAGTAATAACTTTATATTATTATGTTCTTAACCTAGTAATAACTTTATAATACAATGTTCTTAACCTAGTAATGGCTTTTTATTATTATGTTCTTAACCTAGTAATAACTTTACAATACTATGTCCTTAACCTAGTAATAACTTTATAATACCATGTTATTAACCTAGTAATAACTTATAATACTATGTTCTTAACCTAGTAATAACTTATAATACTATGTTCTTAACCTAGTAGGAGGGTAAGTTAATAAGTAGGTCACAAATGGCTGTAGAAAAATAACTAAATATGATAACAATTTGAAACAGGTTTATTTTTATACATGCATTGTCCCTTTATTTCTCAACATAATTTCCACTAACATTGATGCACTTATCCCATCGTTTTATCAGTCCTACTAAACCGGCTACATAGAATTGCGTGCTTTGTTTTGATTTACCTGCCATCCCACAGAACTGTGTGACTTACTTATTGACTCGCCCTCGTAACTGTTTCTACCCAGCTATGCTCCGCTTTACCGGACAAACATTTGTCATCATAAATACTGACAACCCACCTTGGAGGGAGACATTTCGCGAATGACGCCGAAGTTGAATGTGAAACGTGGTTTAGAAAACAGAGCACGCAGTTCTATGCAGCCGGTTTGGGAGGACTGATAAAACGATGGGATAAGTGCATCAATGTTGGTGGAAATTATGTTGAGAAATAAAGGGACAATGTATGTATAAAAATAAACTGGTTTCAAGTTGTAATCATATTTAGTTATTTTTCTACAGCCATATGTGACTTACTTATTAACTTACCCTCGTAATAACTGTATAAAACAATGTTCTTAACCTAGTAATAACTTAATAATATTATGTTCTTATTATAAGTATCAATCGGCACAGTAACTTAGAGGCAGTGAACGAATTTTGATAATTCCCCAACATACTGAGTCAAGTGTTAGAAATAGCTGCGAACGATTTTGAAGCAGATCGCGCTGCGTTGATTGCTATGATATTGGGCGTCGGTCGTTCAGAAAGCAACGGTAAATTATTGAACTTAACAACTGCCTATTGAATTACAAATAGACAAAACAAAATGCTGGAGTTGATTATGACTTCCTGTAAAAGACATGCAACTAACTAATGTTAAGAGTTTCGCCCCTGCCTGTTTATGAGTTGTCTTCTATGTTTCAGTGATCCATAATTTACAACAAATACAACAATATGAAACAGCTGCACCGAAGACGCAACAAACCTCAAACAAAAATAACTAGAGCAAAAATCTCAAGGAAAGGAAAGTGCAGGATGCCACAGGAAGTGGGGCATAAAACACGAAACACTGCTGTGGTATCCAAGCTTGCTTCTGGCGACCGTGTGAGATGGCGAAACATAATCGCCCACGCTTATCGGAATGGCACATGTTGATGATGATTATTCAAGCTTGCAGTTGAAACAGCCCACACAGTTTGTTTTATTATTCTACTTGTTTGATTTGCCCTTTAGTGTTTGGTCTTGAAGTGTGGTCAAATTTACAAGACAATAGAATTATGTTGTACAATCAGGACCAGGCGGTAGATTTTCTCAGTATGTTGCAAGTCTTCGCAATTCCCCAACCCCACCCCCATCCTTGCGGCCGCCTCTCTGTATCTAGCACGGCACGGCCCTGGGTACAGTGTTATATTTCCTGGTTCAGAGAGGTGGAAAATTCCTGTCATCTCATAGACCATTCGAATCCAGTAGGTGTGATCGGCCATTCGCGCCCAGGTGATGTAATCGTTTACAGGGATGGCGTTGTGACACCTGGCAAAAGAATTGCCTGTGGGTTCATAGCGGAGGTTAATTGGCGGTGTTTAGTGCAGGAGAGCCTGGCATGTGATACCAAATATCTAATCTGAGAAAGGAGGTGGTGGGAAGTCACTGCCGCGTTCCGCTGACTGGAGAACAAACAGCACAGATTCGTCGTGATTGTAACGGACTCACAGAACATGCTGAGAAGGGCGAAGACAGGCAAGCGTCGTGTAGAGTGGCATGCTTCAATTAAAAGAATATAAGATAGGTAGCTTCAGTTCAATCTTTTCCCACGGGCTGCTGGTGTGTTGACAATAGAGCAGGCAGGAGAATTGGCTGGATCTTCACCACTGGATGGCGTATTGGTGCACGATTAGCCAGATGTAGGCAGGGATCTTTGGGATCTTGTACAGTGTGGGAGAACAGATACACTCTCATTGCCTAGTGAGCATGGTGTGGCAAGGAATGACTATAGGATCTGGCCGATACACAGTAATTCGTGAAAAGGCTAGACGGACACATAATCAGATTGCAGTTCATAAAATTACTGCTAGGAATCTTCGCTGACTTTTGAAGATGAGGACAGAGCGTCTATGGGAATGATGTGAGTGCACACTGATGTTGGTTCTTAACTCAACTCAGCTCAACTCAACTTCACAATAAGATATAGATGAAGAGTCAACTTAACTATACGATTTAGAAGAAAAGTCAACTCAACTTCACAATGCATCTTAATGTTCAGCTCAGCAGATGGGAAGTGTCAGGACCAGACTCACATCTCCCTGCGTCTCATGGGCTTGGAGATGTGAGGGAGAGATCATCCAACACAGTTCCCTGCGGAGATGGTACTTCGGTACCACATCGGGATGACGTCTCTACACCAAACCCCCTCCACTACACTTCGGTACTAATCGGGAGGACGTCTCTACACCAAACCCCCTCCACTACACTTGGGTACTAATCGGGATGACGTCTCTACACCAAACCCCCTTCACTACACTTGGGTACCAATCTGGATGACGTCTCTACACCAAACCCTCTCCACTACACTTGGGTATCACATCGGGATGACGTCTATACACCAAACCCCCTCCGCTACACTTGGGTACCAATCGGGATGACGTCTCTACACCAAACCACCTCCGCTACACTTGGGTACCACATCGGGAGGACATCTCTACACCAAACCCCCTCCACTACACTTGGGTACTAATCGGGAGGACGTCTCTACACCAAACCCCCTCCACTACACTTGGGTACCAATCGGGAGAAACGTCTCTACACCAAACCCCCTCCACTACACTTGGGTACCACATCGGGAGGACATCTCTACACCAAACGCCCTCCACTACACTTGGGTACTAATCGGGAGGACGTCTCTACACCAAACCCCCTCCACTACACTTGGGTACCAATCGGGATGACGTCTCTACACCAAACCCCCTCCACTACACTTGGGTACCAATCGGGATGACGTCTCTACACCAATCCCCCTCCACTACACTTGGGTACCAATAATGATGACGTCTCTACACCAAACCCCCTCCACTACACTTGGGTACCAATCGGGATGACGTCTCTACACCAAACCCTCTCCACTACACTTGGGTACCAATCGGGATGACGTCTCTACACTAAACCCCCTCCACTACACTTGGGTACTAATCGGGAGAAACGTCTCTACACCAAACCCCCTCCACTACACTTGGGTACCAATCGGGAGAAACGTCTCTACACCAAACCCTCTCCACTACACTTGGGTACCAATCGGGATGGCGTCTCTACACCAAACCCCCTCCGCTACACTTGGGTACCACATCGGGAGGACATCTCTACACCAAACCCCCTCCACTACAGTTGGGTACTAATCGGGAGGACGTCTCTACACCAAACCCCCTCCACTACACTTGGGTACCACATCGGGAGGACATCTCTACACCAAGCCCCCTCCACTACACTTGGGTACCAATAATGATGACGTCTCTACACCAAACCTCCTCCACTACACTTGCGTACCAATCGGGATGACGTCTCTACACCAAACCCCTTCCACTACACTTGGGTACCAATCGGGAGGACGTCTCTACACCAAACCGCCTCCACTACACTTGGGTACCAATCGGGATGACGTCTCTACACCAAACCCCCTCCACTACACTTTGGTACTAATCGGGAGGACGTCTCTACACCAAACCCTCTCCACTACACTTGGGTACCAATCGGGATGACGTCTCTACACTAAACCCCCTCCACTACACTTGGGTACTAATCGGGAGAAACGTCTCTACACCAAACCCCCTCCACTACACTTGGGTACCAATCGGGAGAAACGTCTCTACACCAAACCCTCTCCACTACACTTGGGTACCAATCGGGATGACGTCTCTACACCAAACCCCCTCCGCTACACTTGGGTACCACATCGGGAGGGCATCTCTACACCAAACCCCATCCACTACAGTTGGGTACTAATCGGGAAGACGTCTCTACACCAAACCCCCTCCACTACACTTGGGTACTAATCGGGAGGACGTCTCTACACCAAACCCCCTCCACTACACTTGGGTACCAATCGGGATGACGTCTCTACACCAAACCCCCTCAACTATACTTGGGTACCACATCGGGAGGACATCTCTACACCAAACCCCCTTCACTACACGTGGGTACCAATCGGGATGACGTCTCTACACCAATCCCTCTCCACTACACTTGGGTACCAATCGGGATGACGTCTCTACACCAAACCCCCTCCACGACACTTGGGTTCCAATCGGGAGAAACGTCTCTACACCAAACCCTCTCCACTACACTTGGGTACCAATCGGGATTACGTCTCTACACCAAACCCCCTCCACTACACTTGGGTACCAATAGGGATGACGTCTCTATACCAAACCCCCTCCACAAAACTTGGGTACCAATCGGGAGAAACGTCTCTACACCAAACCCTCTCCACTACAGTTGGGTACCAATCGGGATGACGTCTCTACACCAAGCCCCCTCCGCTACACTTGGGTACCACATCGGGAGGACATCTCTACACCAAGCCCCCTCCACTACACTTGGGTACCAATAGGGATGACGTCTCTACACCAAACCCCCTCATCTACACTTGGGTACCAATCGGGATGACGTCTCTACACCAAACCCTCTCCACTACACTTGGGTAACACATCGGGATGACGTCTCTACACCAAACCCTCTCCACTACACTTGGGTACCAATCGGGATGACGTCTCTACACCAAACCCCCTCCACTAAACTTGCGTACCAATCGGGATGACGTCTCTACACCACACCCCTTCCACTACACTTGGGTACCAATCGGGAGGACGTCTCTACACCAAACCCCCTCCACTACACTTGGGTACCAATCGGGATGACGTCTCTACACCAAACCCCCTCCACTACACTTTGGTACTAATCGGGAGGACGTCTCTACACCAAACCCTCTCCACTACACTTGGGTACCAATCGGGATGACGTCTCTACACCAAATCCCCTCCACTACACTTGGTTACTAATCGGGAGAAACGTCTCTACACCAAACTCCCTCCACTACACTTGGGTACCAATCGGGAGAAACGTCTCTACACCAAACCCTCTCCACTACACTTGGGTACCAATCGGGATGACGTCTCTACACCAATCCCTCTCCACTACACTTGGGTACCAATCGGGATGACGTCTCTACACCAAACCCCCTCCACGACACTTGGGTTCCAATCGGGAGAAACGTCTCTACACCAAACCCTCTCCACTACACTTGGGTACCAATCGGGATTACGTCTCTACACCAAACCCCCTCCACTACACTTGGGTACCAATAGGGATGACGTCTCTATACCAAACCCCCTCCACAAAACTTGGGTACCAATCGGGAGAAACGTCTCTACACCAAACCCTCTCCACTACAGTTGGGTACCAATCGGGATGACGTCTCTACACCAAGCCCCCTCCGCTACACTTGGGTACCACATCGGGAGGACATCTCTACACCAAGCCCCCTCCACTACACTTGGGTACCAATAGGGATGACGTCTCTACACCAAACCCCCTCATCTACACTTGGGTACCAATCGGGATGACGTCTCTACACCAAACCCTCTCCACTACACTTGGGTAACACATCGGGATGACGTCTCTACACCAAACCCTCTCCACTACACTTGGGTACCAATCGGGATGACGTCTCTACACCAAACCCCCTCCACTAAACTTGCGTACCAATCGGGATGACGTCTCTACACCACACCCCTTCCACTACACTTGGGTACCAATCGGGAGGACGTCTCTACACCAAACCCCCTCCACTACACTTGGGTACCAATCGGGATGACGTCTCTACACCAAACCCCCTCCACTACACTTTGGTACTAATCGGGAGGACGTCTCTACACCAAACCCTCTCCACTACACTTGGGTACCAATCGGGATGACGTCTCTACACCAAATCCCCTCCACTACACTTGGTTACTAATCGGGAGAAACGTCTCTACACCAAACTCCCTCCACTACACTTGGGTACCAATCGGGAGAAACGTCTCTACACCAAACCCTCTCCACTACACTTGGGTACCAATCGGGATGACGTCTCTACACCAAACCCCCTCCGCTACACTTGGGTACCACATCGGGAGGACATCTCTACACCATACCCCCTCCACTACAGTTGGGTACTAATCGGGAGGACGTCTCTACACCAAACCCCCTCCACTACACTTGGGTACCACATCGGGAGGACATCTCTACACCAAGCCCCCTCCACTACACTTGGGTACCAATAATGATGACGTCTCTACACCAAACCCCTTCCACTACACTTGGGTACCAATCGGGAGGACGTCTCTACACCAAACCCCCTCCACTACACTTGGGTACCAATCGGGATGACGTCTCTACACCAAACCCCCTCCACTACACTTTGGTACTAATCGGGAGGACGTCTCTACACCAAACCCTCTCCACTACACTTGGGTACCAATCGGGATGACGTCTCTACACTAAACCCCCTCCACTACACTTGGGTACTAATCGGGAGAAACGTCTCTACACCAAACCCCCTCCACTACACTTGGGTACCAATAGGGAGAAACGTCTCTACACCAAACCCCCTCCACTACACTTGGGTACTAATCGGGAGGACGTCTCTACACCAAACCCCCTCCACTACACTTGGGTACCAATCGGGATGACGTCTCTACACCAAACCCCCTCCACTACACTTTGGTACCAATCGGGATGACGTCTCTACACCAAACCCCCTCCACTACACTTGGGTACCAATCGGGATGACGTCTCTACACCAAACCCCCTCCACTACACTTTGGTACTATTCGGGAGGACGTCTCTACACCAAACCCTCTCCACTACACTTGGGTACCAATCGGGATGACGTCTCTACACCAAATCCCCTCCACTACACTTGGTTACTAATCGGGAGAAACGTCTCTACACCAAACTCCCTCCACTACACTTGGGTACCAATCGGGAGAAACGTCTCTACACCAAACCCTCTCCACTACACTTGGGTACCAATCGGGATGACGTCTCTACACCAAACCCCCTCCGCTACACTTGGGTACCACATCGGGAGGACATCTCTACACCATACCCCCTCCACTACAGTTGGGTACTAATCGGGAGGACGTCTCTACACCAAGCCCCCTCCACTACACTTGGGTACCAATAATGATGACGTCTCTACACCAAACCCCCTCCACTACACTTGCGTACCAATCGGGATGACGTCTCTACACCAAACCCCTTCCACTACACTTGGGTACCAATCGGGAGGACGTCTCTACACCAAACCCCCTCCACTACACTTGGGTACCAATCGGGATGACGTCTCTACACCAAACCCCCTCCACTACACTTTGGTACTAATCGGGAGGACGTCTCTACACCAAACCCTCTCCACTACACTTGGGTACCAATCGGGATGACGTCTCTACACTAAACCCCCTCCACTACACTTGGGTACTAATCGGGAGAAACGTCTCTACACCAAACCCCCTCCACTACACTTGGGTACCAATAGGGAGAAACGTCTCTACACCAAACCCCCTACACTACACTTGGGTACTAATCGGGAGGACGTCTCTACACCAAACCCCCTCCACTACACTTGGGTACCAATCGGGATGACGTCTCTACACCAAATCCCCTCCACTACACTTTGGTACCAATCGGGATGACGTCTCTACACCAAACCCCCTCCACTACACTTGGGTACCAATAGGGATGACGTCTCTACACCAAACCCCCTCCACTACGCTTGGGTACCAATCGGGAGAAACGTCTCTACACCAAACCCCCTCCACTACACTTGGGTACCAATCGGGAGGAACATCTCTACACCAAACCCCCTCCACTACACTTGGGTACCAATAGGGATGACGTCTCTACACCAAACCCCCTCCACTACACTTGGGTACCAATCGGGAGAAACGTCTCTACACCAAACCCTCTCCACTACACTTGGGTACCAATCGGGATGACGTCTCTACACCAAACCCCCTCAACTATACTTGGGTACCACATCGGGAGGACATCTCTACACCAAACCCCCTTCACTACACGTGGGTACCAATCGGGATGACGTCTCTACACCAATCCCTCTCCACTACACTTGGGTACCAATCGGGATGACGTCTCTACACCAAACCCCCTCCACGACACTTGTATTCCAATCGGGAGAAACGTCTCTACACCAAACCCTCTCCACTACACTTGGGTACCAATCGGGATTACGTCTCTACACCAAACCCCCTCCACTACACTTGGGTACCAATAGGGATGACGTCTCTATACCAAACCCCCTCCACAAAACTTGGGTACCAATCGGGAGAAACGTCTCTACACCAAACCCTCTCCACTACACTTGGGTACCAATCGGGATGACGTCTCTACACCAAACCCTCTCCACTACACTTGGGTAACACATCGGGATGACGTCTCTACACCAAACCCTCTCCACTACACTTGGGTACCAATCGGGATGACGTCTCTACACCAAACCCCCTCCACTACACTTGCGTACCAATCGGGATGACGTCTCTACACCACACCCCTTCCACTACACTTGGGTACCAATCGGGAGGACGTCTCTACACCAAACCCCCTCCACTACACTTGGGTACCAATCGGGATGACGTCTCTACACCAAACCCCCTCCACTACACTTTGGTACTAATCGGGAGGACGTCTCTACACCAAACCCTCTCCACTACACTTGGGTACCAATCGGGATGACGTCTCTACACCAAATCCCCTCCACTACACTTGGTTACTAATCGGGAGAAACGTCTCTACACCAAACTCCCTCCACTACACTTGGGTACCAATCGGGAGAAACGTCTCTACACCAAACCCTCTCCACTACACTTGGGTACCAATCGGGATGACGTCTCTACACCAAACCCCCTCCGCTACACTTGGGTACCACATCGGGAGGACATCTCTACACCATACCCCCTCCGCTACAGTTGGGTACTAATCGGGAGGACGTCTCTACACCAAACCCCCTCCACTACACTTGGGTACCACATCGGGAGGACATCTCTACACCAAGCCCCCTCCACTACACTTGGGTACCAATAATGATGACGTCTCTACACCAAACCCCCTCCACTACACTTGCGTACCAATCGGGATGACGTCTCTACACCAAACCCCTTCCACTACACTTGGGTACCAATCGGGAGGACGTCTCTACACCAAACCCCCTCCACTACACTTGGGTACCAATCGGGATGACGTCTCTACACCAAACCCCCTCCACTACACTTTGGTACTAATCGGGAGGACGTCTCTACACCAAACCCTCTCCACTACACTTGGGTACCAATCGGGATGACGTCTCTACACTAAACCCCCTCCACTACACTTGGGTACTAATCGGGAGAAACGTCTCTACACCAAACCCCCTCCACTACACTTGGGTACCAATCGGGAGAAACGTCTCTACACCAAACCCTCTCCACTACACTTGGGTACCAATCGGGATGACGTCTCTACACCAAACCCCCTCCGCTACACTTGGGTACCACATCGGGAGGGCATCTCTACACCAAACCCCCTCCACTACAGTTGGGTACTAATCGGGAGGACGTCTCTACACCAAACCCCCTCCACTACACTTGGGTACTAATCGGGAGGACGTCTCTACACCAAACCCCCTCCACTACACTTGGGTACCAATAGGGATGACGTCTCTACACCAAACCCCCTCCACTACACTTGGGTACCAATCGGGAGAAACGTCTCTACACCAAACCCCCTCCACTACACTTGGGTACCAATCGGGAGGAACATCTCTACACCAAACCCCCTCAACTATACTTGGGTACCACATCGGGAGGACATCTCTACACCAAACCCCCTTCACTACACGTGGGTACCAATCGGGATGACGTCTCTACACCAATCCCTCTCCACTACACTTGGGTACCAATCGGGATGACGTCTCTACACCAAACCCCCTCCACGACACTTGGGTTCCAATCGGGAGAAACGTCTCTACACCAAACCCTCTCCACTACACTTGGGTACCAATCGGGATTACGTCTCTACACCATACCCCCTCCACTACACTTGGGTACCAATAGGGATGACGTCTCTATACCAAACCCCCTCCACAAAACTTGGGTACCAATCGGGAGAAACGTCTCTACACCAAACCCTCTCCACTACACTTGGGTACCAATCGGGATGACGTCTCTACACCAAACCCCCTCCGCTACACTTGGGTACCACATCGGGAGGACATCTCTACACCAAGCCCCCTCCACTACACTTGGGTACCAATAGGGATGACGTCTCTACACCAAACCCCCTCAACTATACTTGGGTACCAATCGGGATGACGTCTCTACACCAAACCCTCTCCACTACACTTGGGTAACACATCGGGATGACGTCTCTACACCAAACCCTCTCCACTACACTTGGGTACCAATCGGGATGACGTCTCTACACCAAACCCCCTCCACTACACTTGCGTACCAATCGGGATGACGTCTCTACACCACACCCCTTCCACTACACTTGGGTACCAATCGGGAGGACGTCTCTACACCAAACCCACTCCACTACACTTGGGTACCAATCGGGATGACGTCTCTACACCAAACCCCCTCCACTACACTTTGGTACTAATCGGGAGGACGTCTCTACACCAAACCCTCTCCACTACACTTGGGTACCAATCGGGATGACGTCTCTACACCAAATCCCCTCCACTACACTTGGTTACTAATCGGGAGAAACGTCTCTACACCAAACTCCCTCCACTACACTTGGGTACCAATCGGGAGAAACGTCTCTACACCAAACCCTCTCCACTACACTTGGGTACCAATCGGGATGACGTCTCTACACCAAACCCCCTCCGCTACACTTGGGTACCACATCGGGAGGACATCTCTACACCATACCCCCTCCACTACAGTTGAGTACTAATCGGGAGGACGTCTCTACACCAAACCCCCTCCACTACACTTGGGTACTAATCGGGAGGACGTCTCTACACCAAACCCCCTCCACTACACTTGGGTACCACTCGGGATGACGTCTCTACACCAAACCCCCTCCACTACACTTGGGTACCAATCTGTATGACGTCTCTACACCAAACCCCCTCCACTACACTTGGGTACCAATAGGGATGACGTTTCTACACCAAACCCCCTCCACTACACTTGGGTACCAATCGGGAGAAACGTCTCTACACCAAACCCCCTCCACTACACTTGGGTACCAATCGGGAGGAACATCTCTACACCAAACCTCCTCAACTATACTTAGGTACCACATCGGGAGGACATCTCTACACCAAACCCCCTTCACTACACTTGGGTACCAATTGGGAGAACGTCTCTATACCAAACCCCCTCCACTACACTTGGGGTACCAGTCAGGAGCACGTCTCTACACCAAACCCCCTCCACTACACTTGGGTACCAATCGGGAGAAACGTCTCTACACCAAACCCCCTCCATTACACTTGGGTACCAATCGGGAGAAACGTCTCTACACCAAACCCCCTCCACTACACTTGGGTACCACATCGGGAGGACATCTCTACACCAAACCCCCTCCACTACACTTGGGTACCAATCGGGAGAAACGTCTCTACACCAAACCCCCTCCACTACACTTGGGTACCACATCGGGAGGAACATCTCTACACCAAACCCCCTCCACTACACTTGGGTACCATTAGGGAGGACGTCTCTACACCAAACCCCCTCCACTACACTTGGGTACCAATTGGGAGAACGTCTCTATACCAAACCCCCTCCACTACACTTGGGGTACCCGTCAGGAGCACGTTTCTACACCAAACCCCCTCCACTACACTTGGGTACCAATAGGGAGGACGTCTCTATACCAAACGCCCTCCACTACACTTGAGTACCAATCGAGAGGCACGTCTCTATACCAGACTCCCTCCACCACGCGCAAGTCATTTTTGGGGGCTTTATTCGAACATCAATACCTCGGACTTAACAGTTTAAAAAATCAGTCCAGAAGATTTACCGACTCACTTACCGACCGACCCACCTACTGACCAACCCACCACTCACCTACCGACCGGCCCACTACCAACTGACTCACCTACCGATCGACAGATTGCAGACACCCGAACTAAATATAAAATGTCTCTGACTGCGTACCTTGTTGCCAATACCTTGGCATCCTAGAGTAGCTAACAACTATTACCTGGAAAAGGCCAATAAAAGTAGAACTTTATATACAACTATAAGGGTGAGACAAAGACCATTCTTTAGTGGTATAATAAGAAGAGAGATATGGATATACAAAGTGATGACTGAAAAGAGCAGTAGGAGAAGAGACATAGGCGAACCGAGAGAATTGATGTTGCATGGACTGAGACGGTGGCATGGAGGAGTATCTTCAGCACAGCTGACCAGGACACCACGGGCACGAAAGCCACATGAACGCCTACGCCAGTTGGCAGGACACATAATGATGATGCCGGCTGCGTGCATAATTCAGATGTCTGCTTTATCAGTCTGCTCGCTGTAACTGTCCTATTTATCAAAGTGAGCATCGGCAATCACATGACAGCGGTTTTACCGCCATCGCCTCCTCAGTTTTACTGGAACATCAAATGTATCGGGTTAACTCCAGGGAGATAACCCGGTTTGCCTCCCTTGCCTAAATAAAATTTTATCAGAACATTTGCCGGCTATCTAATTATTAACCAACAAATTGCCTTTCCCCTTTCATTGGCTGCCATTTTTTCCTTTCACTGGCTGCCATTTTCCCATATGTTAACTCACATTATCTCAGGCTTGCTTTTAGTCTTAATAAGTTCTTAGCCGCACATCTCTCGGAAGAAGAAGAGATAAGTATTTGTCGAAGCCACACCTGACAATAGAGAGAAGTTGTATAAGGAACGCACAAGACAACAGAAAAAGGTAGACGTTAAAGGGTACAGGAGACAATATAAATAAGTAGAAGTTAGAAGGCACACGAGAACACAGAAAGAAGTAGTTGTCGGAGACAGACCAGACAATAGAAAGAAGTAGTTGTCGGAGACAGACCAGACAATAGAAAGGAGTAGGTGTCGGAGACAGACCAGACAATAGAAATAAGAAGTTGTCGGAGACAGACCAGACAATAGAAATAAGTACCCCGGGAAGGTTAACCCGGTCAACAAATGCCCGCAGAAGTCGGATGTGTCGGCCTAACGGTGCAAGAACGCAGCTCTGCTGTAAACAGGCACAACGCAATCACATCCGGAAAAAAAAAACTCCGGATGAACGAAGAAGAAGAAGAAGAAGAAGAAGAAGAAGAAGAAGAAATAAGTAGTTGTCGGAGACAGACCAGACAATAGAAATAAGTAGTTGTCGGAGACAGACCAGACAATAGAAATAAGTAGTTGTCGGAGACAGACCAGACAATAGAAATAAGTAGTTGTCGGAGACAGACCAGACAATAGAAATAAGTAGTTGTCGGAGACAGACCAGACAATTGGAAAGAAATGGTATTAGGAACATACAAGACAGCAGAAATAAGTAAATGAAGGACACAAAAGAAATAGGTAGTTGTCGGACAGACATAACAACCGAAGTGGTATTAGGGTCACACTAGACAACAGAATCGAAGTAGTTGTTAGATGATATGCTAGGTGTCCGAAAAGGAAGATTTTAGAGGATACCCAGTAAGATAACACACTTTGAGCTGTGAAGAGTTATGTACTGTTTTGTAATTCTTCTCTTGAAATGTTTTCACTCTCATTTGCTGACGCAGCGTTATGACGTACGCTTTTCCTTCAACCACTGGCAATACTGCAAAACGTTCGTGCTTGAGTTTGCCTGGTCTCAGTTTTTGATAATGATTCTACTATGTTCTTGATTTTGTCTTCTCTCTGCACTTGATTTTGCCATGTCTTCCCTCTGTGTTTGATTGTGTCTCCGCTTTGTGCTTGGATGCATCTTGTCCCCTCTATTTGCTTGATTTTGTCTCCTGTCTGTGTTTCATTTTGTCTCCCCTCTGTGCTTCATTTTGTCTCCTGCCTGTGCTTCATTTTGTCTCCTGTCTGTGCGTCATTTTATCTCCTCTGTGCTTCATTTTGTCTGCTCTCTGTGCTTCGTTTTGTTTCCTCTCTGCGCTTCATTTTTTCTCCTCCCTGTACGTGATGATTTTTTCTGAAATCTGTGTTTCATTTTGTCCACTCAATAATATTGATGTTCCCTTGTCTCTGTGCTTGACATATTTTTTTCTTCTTCTTACTTGATTTTGTCTTCTTTTTTTTTCTGTGCCTCCTCCCTGAGCTTGATTTGGTCTAGACTCTATTCTTGATTTTACATGTCTCCTCTCTTTACTTCAGTTACCAGAGGAAGTCATTAAGTAATAGGGATTTTATGTATAAATTTTTTTTTTTTTTACAATAGTCTGAATCAGAAACTTTTTGTGTGAGTAATTTTTCAATATAGTCCCTTTGACAGTAACACACTTGACTCAACTGTCAACTAGCTTGTTAGTGCCAGCCATTTTAAATGGCTTTTGTGCACGTAGAAACTGCTCGATCCACACGTCCCCCACATGGAGTATTGTTTGAGTGGCAATTTGTGTCATAAAGTAAGATTTTATGTTTTTCATACTATTCCATGCACTTTATAATATAATTTATGTTACTTAATGACTGTCCGTCGTATTTTGTTTCGATATATGTGTATTATTCTGTCTTCTCCATAAGTTTCAACTCTTCTGCTTTCTGTATTGGATATTGTCTGAAGTCCATGCTTCCTATCGTCCAGTATCTATACTTTACATGTTTTCTTCTTCTTCTCCTTCTTCTTCCACAACCTCCTCTTCTTCCTCCTCCTCCTCCACCACCTCCACTTTCTTCTTCTTCTTCTTCTTCTTCTTCTTCTTCTTCTTCTTCTTCTTCTTTTTCTTCTGTTCTAGATTGGCGCCTTCGATAACAAAGTATCAAACCTGAAAGCCTTTTCTGGAAGAACTTCACAACACTTATAACATTAGCGTCGACTTACCGAGAAAACAAACCATTAAATGTTCTCAATTTTTTTCCCTGAAATGCAGTTAAAATACAACTCTTCCGAGCAGACAGTGATATAAAGATAACGTGCAATTTACTCATATCCTTACATTAAAGAAATAGACACACCTCGCTCTTTGCTTCGCCATCGATTTTCTTTAGAAATTGCCTTAAAGACAGTTAAAATTGAAACTTCCGGTTCGCCAGGTTAATAGCGACAAGCAGAAATTATGGTGTATACAGCATTCCGGAAATGTAAAAAAGGCAGCGTTTTTCGTTTAAATAAAAATGTGTATGCGCAGCTGTATGAGGGCGGGTGTTGTCGTGCATCAACAACAATCCATTTGAGAGAAGTCCCAGGCGATTTCCCATACTTTTAGAAGTATGAGAAAAGTGAGCGAAGCAATGATACCAACATACTAGTAGATTACTTTTTAGTATCCGCTTCCCTTGCGGTCATGGTCACACATTAAGCAGTGCACTGGTTTAACTCTGTCTCCTTCTTTACCAAACAACGTTTCATACGTTTAATTAAAACTGCCTATATTGATTTATTGGAATATAAATGAACAAATTAGGAAGAGATTGGAAGCAACAGAGATGAGGTTCCTTAGACGAATGTTGCGAATTCCTTGGACTGCCAAAGTAACTAACGACGAATGCCTTAAAGAGGCTGGCGAAACTAGAACATTATATACAACAATAAGAAAAAGACAAACAGCTTTTTTGGGGTCATATGATGAGAATAGAGGCGATGGAGAACATCGTGACAGCTGGAAAGATCGAGGGGAAGAGAGACAGAGACAGACCACGAGCAATGATACTGGATGGATTGCGACGGTGGCATGGAGGAATATCGACGGCAGAGTTGATACAAAAACCCAAAGACCGAGATCTGTGGAGAGTCATGAACGCCTAAGCCAGTCGGCACGGCACTTGATGATGATATTGACTGAAGCCTGCGCTTTAGCTTAGGAGTTAATGAGACGCGCAGTCTCATAATTCCCTGCCATACTGTGTCGAGGGTTCGAAATAAGGCGCCGGCGATTTTGTAGCCGACCTCGTTGCGTTGATTTCCATTGTGCTAGGCGTCCACCGCTTAGAAAACAATTAAAACTGTTGAACTAGAATTTATTAATAAATCACATAAATCACAAGCAGCCTATAAATGCTAGGGTTGATTGTAATATCATGTAAAGAACATGCAATTAACTATTTTATTTTTACATAGACTAAAGGAATTCTGACTTAGCGTAACTATTTGCATTGTCCAGATATCTCTACGCCACAATGTACTATACAAATAAATTGGAATATTCTTAAACAAGTGAATCAGTACAATTATCTCAGAACATCATAACATCTGATGGGAGATGCCTTGAAGAGATTAGAACAAGAATCGGCATAGCGAAGGTAATCTTTTGCAAGATGGAAAATATACTGACCAATAAACAAGATATCATTTACAACGAGAAAAATAGTTTTGAGGTGCTACATAGAACCTGTACTTTTGTATGGATGTGAAGTGTGGACAATCAGCAGACAAGATGAAAAACTTTTAATGGCTGTGGAAATGTGGTTTCTGAGGAACATGCAAAGAATACCACGGGCAGACATAAAAACCAATGACCAATCCATACAAGAAACAAATGAAAACCGTAAACTGATTAGAAAAATTAGACGTAGACAGTCACAATTATTTATACACTTTATGAGAAGAAATACATTGGAGAACTTGGTGAGATTGAGAGGGAAAAGAACAAAGGGAGGGCAGATAAGTAAATACCTGTGTTTCTTGGCCAAGTAGTATGGCTGAGACAAGAACACAAAGCTAATCCACGACTCTGGTGATCGTGTGAGATGGTGAAACATGACCGCCCACGCTTAACGGCATGGCATATGCTGGTAATGAAATATTTCTATAACATTTAAGCTCAGAACTATGCAGACCTGCTGTCTACCACACTAGCATGTCCTGTGGAAAAGATCCAACGGATGCTCCCTATCTTTGAGTTTTTTGTTTTGTTTTTTTTTTTGGTTAATTGAAACATTTTGTTAAAGTAAAATAAAACTTCTCACGCCTTGACTTGAATTAAGTATAGGGTGCTTTTGCCTCTGTCCGTGATTGTTTGTATAGTGAAGTGCGTGTTCAGAAAAATGGTGGCCGGCCGGTTGCTGAACTAACTGGGTTTGCCTTATACAGTAATATGTGGCTGCTAATTTTCTAGTGCCGGCCTCCCAGGCCTAGGTGTTAAACGACTTTCTCCGTAATCCCGTTTGTCCACGTAGGGTAACGCCGCGCTCGAAAATTGGAAGCGGTTCTCGCCGCGTTGGTAACTTAGGGATAAATCAGCCGGCCGTTCAGAGAGCAATGGCAAACTACTGAGCTTAATATTGCCAAGAAATCAACGACAGCGGTAAAATGCTGGTGTTCACAGTGATGTCCTGTAAAGGATATGCGAGAAAACAAAAATTGGCTAGTGACTGCCCCTTCCATCGTCGATGATCTGTATTTTATCGTGGCCGATTTTTGTGTTCGCATTCTGGCAGCGACCTTATGCATGTAAACCTATGAGGCTGTTGGTTTGTCGAGACTCCTGTCTGTTCCACAGTTTACATGGGGCAGTGAGGAGCATTTTGTGTGATATTCACTGGCACAGGAACGGAACATTCTGGAGCCACCATTTGTCGTGAAATTGGAACTGCGAATAACTAACTAACTAAGTATATGGTGCTAGTCTCATGTCATTTCATCTCATCTCATCTCATTTCATCTCATCTCATCATGTTCCTTTTGTACCTTGCGGTGTCGAGGTGAAGTATAAACAGTTGGAGAGTGCCCGATTATGAACTTCACGTATCGATATTCCAATGGACTCTGTTATTCCCTGCATCTATCATTTACGTGGTCGGCCTCTTCCTCTGCTTCCCTCTGGTCTGTACATCATTGCCTGCTGAGGTATACTGTTAGTTGGTAACCTACTTGCAGGGCCAAACCATTTGACTTGCTGCCTTCTAATAAAATCTAGTGCAGCTATAACCCCTACTTTAGTCCTGATTTCTTCATTTCTGATCTTATCTCTTCTTGATACATTGAGTATTCTTCTCAGGAATCTCATTTCTGTTGTTGTGATTTTTCTTTTCTCTTTTTCAGTCATTGTCCAGGTTTGGCATTGGTAACATAGAGTTGGTAGGAAGATTATGTTGTAAAGTGCTTTCTTAGTAGTCATTGATACATGTTTGTTCTTTAGTATTGGTGCCATTTGTCCAATGAGTTGGTTTGCCTTATTGCATCTATTTTTGATCTCGTCTTCTGATTTGCCATTTGATGATATTAAGCTAGTCTCATGAGTATAGAAGGAATCGGCGATGTTCTTAGTATCAAGCCGGTCACAAATGTTCTTCCCAGAACATGCCTTGCTAGCCATGTTATGCTTGGTTGATTTGAGAACCCAGGTCAAATTTTAGCAACTTCTCCCTTGATAGAGAATCGAACTCATGACCACTGAGACCGCAGGCATGTTAGCCACATCCCTAGCATGGCAACTTCAAGAGACTGCACAAGAATTTGCCAGCTCGGCATTGGAAGGTTTCGAGTTTTAGTTCCACGGAGAATAAAAGGAGGAAGAAGAAGAAGAGTGGAAGATTGTGCAACCCTCCACCACCTTCCGGTATGGGATAATTAACTCTGCAACAATAAAACACCAGTAGGAAGGCCAGAAACACACACGTGAGCATCCGAGGCATCATTTCCCTTCTCATTTTCTAGCTTCCGTCACAATCCTGACAGATCCACTTTCACAGCACTCACATGTGTGTTTAAACTATATCGACATATATTAGCCAAAGTTTGGACGAGTTGGGATATACGACCCAGAAAAACCTGGCTCATTAAGTTTTGTGTGTGTGGCTTTTAACCACAAGAAGAATGGATACCCCAGGAAGACGACGGTTTAGGTTTCCCACTGGCTTACACTTATCCGAGAGGCCAGGTTGAAATTTTCCTTGCACCATCAATTTTCCGGAGGGGGGTCCCATTTCTTGCTCGTGCGTTTTAAGTAAAACACAAGACAGACAAATGAAAACACACGCCTGCATGTTGCTGTGCGCTCTGTCAGGCCATTAAACGCCAATGTATACTGTGCTGAAAGGAGTGTTTGCATCAGTCTGGGGCGTTGGAGCGGTCTGTATTACTGACGTCAGTTGAAACCCTCCCTGCGTACTGTAGGCATCGCCAGGGGATTTCATTTCAACGATCAAATTTCACATTATTAACTCATCATGTACGAGACAACTCATCATGCGTTTAAGATATTTTTTTCTCTTCTTCTTCTTCTTCTTCTTCTTCTTCTTCTTCTTCTTCTTCTTCTTCTTCTTCTTCTTCTTCTTCTTCTTCTTCTTCTTCTTCTTCTTCTTCTTCTTCTTCTTCTTCTTCTTCTTCGTCTATCTACCTATTCATCTGAGTGTCTGTCTATTTGTCTATCTGTCCGCCCTTCTGTCTCTCTGCCTATGTTTGTCTGCTCATTTAGATGTTATCTATCTATCTGTCAATTTATCCGCCCATGCATTTATCTGTCTCCTGATCTCTTTGTTTATCAACAGTGGGAAGGAGTGTATGTGTATGGCTTGCTATGTGTATGAATGAGGTTATATGGGCTTGAGAGAGAGAGAGAGAGAGAGAGAGAGAGAGAGAGAGAGAGAAAGAGAGAGAGAGAGAGAGAGAGAGAGAGATAAAGTGAGAGAGAGAGCGTATGTATGTATGTATAATTAAACTTTTGTTAGTGAGTTTGTGATTGTGAGTGAGTATATGTGTATGTGAGGTAGTGTGTATGTGTGTGTTATTGAGTAGATGCATAACTGTGAGAGTTTGCGTATGCAGGTATGTATGTGTGTGTTTATGCATGTGCGTGTGTACAAGTGTCTGCCTGCCTGCCTGTCTCATAACTTGGTAATATGCATTGTTTACGTTTACAACATTCATTTGACAATGCTTTTTTTCTATGCGAATGTAACATGCACAATAGATAATTGATGTACGAAAGATGAGTGATTGGAAGAGCCGAAAGAAAGACAGGCCTGTGTGCCCAATTTGTGACCCTTTGAAAACAAAGTGTTCGTTCGTTCGTTCCATCCACCTATTCACATAAAGCTAAGCTATATTTGAGACCAGACTCGTACACATGTTTTCTCCACGTTTTCTTCCGAGTGTAACTCGAGCCAGACTATACGCTCGGCAAGAACAACGCGTGCCATGTGTGAGTTAGCGACACAAACATACACCAGACATTACGACACCACTGTTGTGGATAACAATAAAAGGATACAACAAACTAGACACAACTGATGGCCAGGTTTTCATGTGATGCAAGCTGTTTTTCATTTAGAACTAAAATAACATACAGCCTTGGGTGTCAGTGGCAACCGTTGTGAAAGTAATATTTTTGGTTAAACATTGCCTGCTCATGGTACCAATGCCTAGTAGATGCTTAGCCATTATGAATATAAACGATTTATTATGAGAAGTAATTGATTGATTGATTGATTGATTGATTGATTGGGTAAATGATTGTCAGATTTGTTGGCCTGGCCTAGGGGTTAACGTCTTCCTCCGTAATCCAGTATATTCTCGAGAGTAACGTAGCCTGTTCGAGAATCGGTAGCGGTTCTCGCCACTCCCCCACACACACATATACTTACTCACAATCACAAACTCACTAACAAAAGTTTAATTATACATACATACATACATACATACATACATACATACATACGCTCTCTCTCTCTCTCTCTCTCTCTCTCTCTCTCTCTCTCTCTCTCTCTCTCTCTCGCTCTCTCTCTCTTTAGGGGCCATTATAAACCCAGACAAGGCATCGGTTGTGTGGTACTTCCTGGATAACCGTATCGTCAAGGCAGATGTACCGGGTATTATGTTGAATGGAGACTCAGAAAATGAGACTACTGCAACACACATTGTATTCCTTATAGATTCAAACAGTATGCTTAGTAAGGCGGAGAAAGGAATGTTTCGTGTGGAATGGCTATCGTCGCTTCAGAGATCACAGATTTGTATTTTTTGCCCTGGCCATGCGGGGGTGCGGGGGAATTAACAGGCTGATATGCTAGCAAGGAATGCACCTCTTGGTGGTAGATTGCCTATGGACAAGGAATAGGTGGTCTTGCGCCTGTGGGACAAGCTGGAGAAGGAATAGGAACAGACTGAGAACCCATATGTGGAAAGAATGAGATTGCGGGGGATCGGTAGGGGTTCGTTGAGAAAGCAATGGCAAACTACTGAACGTAATCTTGCCTAGTACATCAACAGCAGCTGAAAAATGTTGATGTTACCAGCAATGTCTTGAAAGGGATATGCAAAATAAAAATAATAATATTAATAACTGGCTGATTTCTTGGTTGATTGGATGTTTGCTTCATTTTGTTGGTTAGATGATTGTTTCTTTTTAAATTATATTGTTTGGTTTTGTTGGTTAGATGATTGGTTATTATTGGTGGTTATATAACTAGTTGAATGGTTGGTTGGTTAGACGATTGTTTGGTTTTGTTGGTTAGACGCTTGTTTGGTTTTGTTGATTATATTATTGTTTGTTTTCGTTTGTTGGATGATTGTTTGGTTTTGGTGGTTAGATGATTGTTTTTTTTTTGGGGGGTAGATGATTGTTTGGTTTTGTTGGGTACATGATTGTTTAATTGTTTAGATGATTGCTTGTTTGGTTTTTTTTTTTTTTTAGCTGGTTGGATTATTGTTTAGCTGGTTTGATTTTCTTGACTGGTTAGTTTATTCTTTAGCATTTTAGATGATTGTTTGTCTGGTTAGATGATTGTTTAGTTGGTTAGTTGATTGTTTGGCTGGCTGGATGATTGTTTTGCAAGTTGGTTGATTGTTTGGGTCGCTTGTTGATTGTTTGGATGGTTATTGATTGTTTGGCGGGTTGGTTGATTATTTGGGTGTCTGTTTGATTGTTTGGCTGGTTTGTTGATTGTTTGGCTTGTTAGATGATTGTTTGGCTGGTTCGATGATAGTCTGACTGGTTGATTGATTGTTTGGCATTTCAGATGATTATTTGTCTGAATAGATGATTGTCTAGTTGATTGATTGATTGTTTGATCGGCTGGTTGATTGGTTGGCTGGTTGGTTGATTTTTAGCTTCGTTAGTTGATTGTTTGGTTGGCTGGTTGATTGTTTGACTGGTTCGTTGGTTGTTTGGCTGGATAGATTATTTGTTGGCTGTTTCAATCTTAGTTAGGCTGATTGAATCATTATTTGTGTTATTGGGACAGACAGACAGACAGACAGACAGACAGACAGACAGCCAGACAGACAGACAGACAGACAGACAGACAGCCAGCCAGCCAGCCAGACAGACAGCCAGCCAGCCAGCCAGCCAGCCAGCCAGCTAGCCAGCCAGCCAGCCAGCCAGCCAGACAGACAGACAGACAGACAGACAGACAGACAGACAACAAATTCAGTCCTCGGTGACTACACAATCACGCTCACTAAACTAATATTCAAGTCAACACAAATCTGCACCTCAAGACTCGCCCCTTCTAATGCAGAATGTATTTAAACATTCACTGGATGGTGAGAATAAAATTATAGGAGTCCACACTGCCTTTACACCGTAGCAGCTTGGCTTTTTTTTTTTTTTTTTTGGCGCCTACGTCTTAATTTCTCTGCGTCCGGATGTTTGTGTTTGGATGCTTGTTCCTTGTCCGCATCACAGATCCCAGCTCACAAACACGAGAAATCAAGAGCATCTGCTGGCACTAAATTAGATTACTACTGTTCCTGCGACGGTTGGAGCTGTGGAACTCAGGAATGCAAGCTGGCATTACTATGGTATTATTCCAAAGGCGGGAGGTAAACAAATGTAGAAGCCTATCCACGTTTATTTGAAAACGTGAGGCTGTATGTTGTCAAATGCAAGTTTACTTGTAAACTTGTGTTGTTGTATACCCGGGTCGACTTGGGATCGCGTGTTGTATGTTCCAACAATGCCGTAGACAGTAGCGTAGTCAGTGGGAGGAAAGCACAGAGGGGTCGGCGTTTCTGTTAGAATACTTACGAATGTCAAATTAATAACATTTGTTTTTAAAACCCCAATCCATCTGATTTTTCACTGATTCAGTGTCAAAAATAATAAGTCTGGAACAAACATGGTACACAATCAAATGAACAAGTATTATAATGTAAATTTCACTGTGCATTGAAACTGTGGAAGATACCACGAAACAAAGCAAATTGCACGATTATCATAATGTGGCGATATATCGTCCTTATGTCTAAATGGTAGGTCACATGTAGCGATATATTATCCTACTGCACAAAATAAATTAAAATAATATCTGGCTGAATCGTTGAGAGGCGGCTTCAGTATTTGAAAATTTTTTCATGTAGTCTAGAAGTTACAAGGGAATAAACTTTGTTGAATTGGGGTCTGCTTCTGACGATCAGATATCTGCATTTATGCTTGTTTCATAGTGGAGTTTATATTTCTTACTGTTTATTTGTAGTTTTTACAAGGTGTTCTTTATACGAACCCACTCTGCGGAAATAGAAGCAAGTATTCACGCATTTTAATACAAACTATCATGGAGCTCAGCATGGCCGAATAGATACAAACGTTCGCTTTTAAACTTCCAGTGTGCTGATGCCGAGTTAGCTGGTTCAACTCCTACACCGGTTAGTGGGACTAAAATGTTGCCTTTTCGTCCTTGATCTCGGGACGTAAATTATCAGTACCACAGACGTACGAGTGGGTCTGTTTGATGGCGAGGGACACTGGTAACAGGGAAAGTTAATGATGGCGAGGGACACTGGTAACAGGGAAAGTTAATGGTGGCGAGGGACACTGGTAACAGGGAAAGTTAATGATGGCGAGGGACACTAACAGGGAAAGTTAATGATGGCGAGGGACACTGGTAACAGGGAAAGTTAATGATGGCGAGGAAACACTGGTAACAGGGAAAGTTAATGATGGCGAGGAAACACTGGTAACAGGGAAAGTTAATGATGGCGAGGGACACTGGTAACAGGGAAAGTTAATGATGGCGAGGGACACTGGTAACAGGGAAAGTTAATAATGGCGACGAAACACTGGTAACAGGGAAAGTTCATGATGGCGAGGGACACTGGTAACAGGGAAAGTTAATGATGGCGAGGGACACTGGTGACAGGGAAAGTTAATGATGGCGAGGGACACTGGTAACAGGGAAAGTTAATGATGGCGAGGGACACTGGTAACAGGGAAAGTTGATGATGGCGAGGGACACTGGTAACAGGGAAAGTTAATGATGGCGAGGGACACTGGTAACAGGGAAAGTTAATGATGGCGAGGAAACACTGGTAACAGGGAAAGTTAATGATGGCGAGGAAACACTGGTAACAGGGAAAGTTCATGATGGCGAGGGACACTGGTAACAGGGAAAGTTAATGATGGCGAGGGACACTGGTAACAGGGAAAGTTAATGATGGCGAGGGACACTGGTAACAGGGAAAGTTAATGATGGCGAGGGACACTGGTAACAGGGAAAGTTGATGATGGCGAGGGACACTGGTAACAGGGAAAGTTAATGATGGCGAGGGACACTGGTAACAGGGAAAGTTCATGATGGCGAGGGACACTGGTAACAGGGAAAGTTAATGATGGCGAGGGACACTGGTAACAGGGAAAGTTAATGATGGCGAGGGACACTGGTAACAGAGAAAGTTAATGATGGCGAGGGACACTGGTAACAGGGAAAGTTGATGATGGCGAGGGACACTGGTAACAGGGAAAGTTAATGATGGCGAGGGACACTGGTAACAGGGAAAGTTAATGATGGCGAGGGACACTGGTAACAGGGAAAGTTAATGATGGCGAGGGACACTGGTAACAGGGAAAGTTAATGATGGCGAGGAAACACTGGTAACAGGGAAAGTTAATGATGGCGAGGGACACTGGTAACAGGGAAAGTTAATGATGGCGAGGGACACTGGTAACAGGGAAAGTTAATGATGGCGAGGGACACAGGTAACAGGGAAAGTTAATGATGGCGAGGGACACTGGTAACAGGGAAAGTTAATGATGGCGAGGAAACACTGGTAACAGGGAAAGTTAATGATGGCGAGGGACACTGGTAACAGGGAAAGTTAATGATGGCGAGGGACACTGGTAACAGGGAAAGTTAATGATGGCGAGGGACACTGATAACAGGGAAAGTTAATGATGGCGAGGGACACTGATAACAGGGAAAGTTAATGATGGCGAGGGACACTGGTAACAGGGAAAGTTAATGATGGCGAGGGACACTGGTAACAGGGAAAGTTAATGATGGCGAGGGACACTGGTAACAGGGAAAGTTAATGATGGCGAGGGACACTGGTAACAGGGAAAGTTAATGATGGCGAGGGACACTGGTAACAGGGAAAGTTAATGATGGCGAGGGACACTGGTAACAGGGAAAGTTAATGATGGCGAGGGACACTGGTAACAGGGAAAGTTAATGATGGCGAGGGACACTGGTAACAGGGAAAGTTAATGATGGCGAGGGACACTGGTAACAGGGAAAGTTAATGATGGCGAGGGACACTGGTAACAGGGAAAGTTAATGATGGCGAGGGACACTGGTAACAGGGAAAGTTAATGATGGCGAGGGACACTGGTAACAGGGAAAGTTAATGATGGCGAGGGACACTGGTAACAGGGAAAGTTAATGATGGCGAGGGACACTGATAACAGGGAAAGTTAATGATGGCGAGGGACACTGGTAACAGGGAAAGTTAATGATGGCGAGGGACACTGATAACAGGGAAAGTTAATGATGGCGAGGGACACTGGTAACAGGGAAAGTTAATGATGGCGAGGGACACTGATAACAGGGAAAGTTAATGATGGCGAGGGACACTGGTAACAGGGAAAGTTAATGATGGCGAGGGACACTGGTAACAGGGAAAGTTAATGATGGCGAGGGACACTGATAACAGGGAAAGTTAATGATGGCGAGGGACACTGGTAACAGGGAAAGTTAATGATGGCGAGGGACACTGATAACAGGGAAAGTTAATGATGGCGAGGGACACTGGTAACAGGGAAAGTTAATGATGGCGAGGGACACTGATAACAGGGAAAGTTAATGATGGCGAGGGACACTGGTAACAGGGAAAGTTAATGATGGCGAGGGACACTGGTAACAGGGAAAGTTAATGATGGCGAGGAAACACTGGTAACAGGGAAAGTTAATGATGGCGAGGGACACTGGTAACAGGGAAAGTTAAGCACCGCGCAAAAATCAGTCCAATGCACTAGAGGTGGTAGCACGTGTATGGACTACGCTTGAGTTCAAAGCGGACAGACGCACACACATAATCATCAGCATCATGTGCCTTATAAAGTGGCGGAGGCGTGCATGTCTCTCCACAAATCTTCATCATTGGTGTTCTAGATATTTCATGACATTTTCCATGTCACTGTATTAGACAATCAAGCACCCTTTCTCTCGGTCTGCCCATTGCCTGTTCTTCTGCTGATCTGTCTAGTCACTGCAATGGTCTCTGATGTCTCGTTTATCGTTATTTGACTACACACCACTGTCTGTCACTGTATTTAAATTGTGAATAATGTACTATCACTTTATTATAATTCTGTATAATGTTCTGCTTCATTAGTCTTGTATAGACAATCGCCTGAAGTCGCAATGGTAGTCAAAAGAGTTCGCAACATTCATCTCAGAAACAACAACTGTCTCCAAGCTCTAACAAATGAACGAACTAATGAACGAACGAACGAACTTTATTTTCCAAAGGTTCACAAATCGGAACACTTTCTCTCTGTAATCCCGTTTATCACGCAGAGTCTCGCAGCGGAGCGAGAACTGAGGTGGTTCGACCCCCGCTCGTGACTTGCGGATACTGAGCCGGCCGCTCAGAAAGCAATGGCAAACTACTGAGCGTAATCTTGCCAAGAGATCAACAGACAGCTGAAAGATGCTGCTGTTGACAGCTAAGTCCTGTAAAAGGATACGCAAAACATTTTTTTTTCACAAATCGGGCAACAGAATCTACCTACGAGTAGATTGATCCTTCAAATTCCAGTATTCACTCCCATGTAGCAGAAACAAGCTCAGGCTCGTTCTTGTTTTACAAGTCTGTTGCATGTCCTTTACAGGGCGTTGTAATTAACCCCAGCATTTATCGGCTTCTTGTTAGAATGCAACACAATCAACTATCATCACTGGCCATACACCAAAGAAGGTCTGATACCAGAGCAAGAGGAATTCAGAGAAGAAAATTGATTGACGACATTGAAGACATTGTACAATAACACCGACCGACACTATCCAGTGCCACCATCGGCTGCTGGAACGTCAACTAATTCTCCCCACGACCCTTAGCGGGAAAAGGGGCAGATGATGATGATGATGATGATGATGATGATGATGATGATGATGATGATGATGATGATGATGATGACGATGACGACGAAGACGACGACGACGACGATGATGATGATGATGATGATGCTGATGATGATGATGATGATGATGATGATGATGATGATGATGATGATGATGATGATGATCGATGATAGATCCCCAGACCAATGGTCAAACTGGCGGGCTGCGCTCTGCGACCAAAACCCAACACAACCAAACAAAGGAAGAGCCACTCAGGAACGCACCGTGAAGCAATGAAAGGCTGAGTTTAATATTTTCCAGGACGATGTGTTCTACACGGTAAACAAGCACATTCTCAAGCGGCCGCATATCTCACGTTTACACCATCAACTTGACGACATGTACTCCCGCCACAAATCACTCCTGACCCAGTCTCATCCCTCCGACAGTGTCTGTCCGTGTTGTGGTCATGCAACCCTGTGGAGTGTGGCCGGCGCCTGGCGCTGTCACCCACGGTCGGTCAGACTACCAGCATCTTCGCAAGTATGTCCAGTCGGCGTTCAAAGCGAACTGGCTGGGCTGAAACTGCCTAGCACCTGATACCAACATGTCGACATGGTAAGGATGCTTGAAGATCTATAAATTGGTGGGAAAAGACCTTAGACTTGCTTTTAAAAAAAAAAAAACATATATTGGAAACAACAAGCTGCCATCAGAATTGATAATGACCAACCTATTAAAAGGGGTGTGAGACAGGGATGTGTAATGTCTTCAGATCTTTTCTCCTTGTTCAGTGAAAATATTTTCAGAAATATAGAAGATATGGAAGGAATCAACATTAGGAGACGACACATCAATAACATTAGATATGCAGATGATACTCTCTTGATTGCAGACAATGAACAGGATCTGCAACATTTAGTAGATGCGGTTGTTGCACACAGTGAATAATTAGGATTATAATTGAATAGTAAGAAAACACAGATTATGGTCGTCACTGGGAAGAAGGAAATACCACAATGTGATATACAAGTTGTTGTTGTTGTTGTTGTTGTTGTTGTTGTTGTTTCTTCCACTTTTGCCGTTAGGCGTCGTGGGGAGGGGTCATTGAAGTTCCGGCGCCAGTGACTAGCGCCTTTCCTCCAATTTTCTCCCTCCAATTTTCTCCATGAAACTTGAGCAGAATTTTACGATCAAGTAAATTCCTTACCGGTTTGCTAGACTAGTTGTAGGTTCCTTACCTACTCAACCCATGTATATTTGCTACTACCACCATGGCACATCCACTTGTCGCCTGCTGGCAAGCTTCGAGCTGTGCCAGATAGAACTGACTGACTGACTGACAATGAAACTTGCCTCCAAGTGTACTCAGTTCATTCCAATTTCGGGGTCTCGATAGAGTCTCGTAAGGTAAGCGTATGATTACTGGCAGGATCAACCAGATATCGAAGGGAGTGGGTAAGGTGCGCGCCCGCTGCCTTCCTTGGATGTGATATACGAGTAAATTGGCTTATTCTTAAGCAAGTGAATCGGTACAGTTATCTCGGAACAGTCATAACATCTGATGGGAGATGCCTTGAAGAGATTAGAACAAGAATTGCCATTGCGAAGGTAGCCTTTTGCAAGATGAAAAACGTACTGACTAATAAAAAATATATCAATTAAAACGAGAAAAAGAGTGTTGAAGTGCTACATAGAACCTGAGGAAAATGCAAAGAATATCATGGACAGACAGAAAACCAATGAACAAGTCCTTCAAGAAACAAATGAAGATCGTAAACTGATTAATGTCATTAGACGTTGACAGTCAACATTTTTTGGGCAATTTATGAGAAGAAATGACTTGGAGAACTTGGTGACAACTGGCAAGATCGAAGGGAAGAGATCAAGGGGAAGACCGAGAAGTAAATACCTGGATGGCTTTACCACGTGGCATGGTCGAGACAGGAACACGGAGCTGATCCACGACTCTGGTGATCGAGTGAGATGGCAAAACATGACCGCCCACACTTATCGGCATGGCACATGATAGGTTCGAACACATGACAACGGTTCATCAAGCGAGCGAATGCATTTGATACAGTCATCAAAATAAAAATTCCCTGGTTAATGATCGCGTTGGCATCAGCGAATATAAATGCCCACAACAGGTGCTGAACTAGACTCGTGGGAACAGAGCTGTCCGGTACAACACTTGATTGGGGGAAAGATTGTGTTGTTGGTATCTGGACCTTGCTTGATTTGAGGAAGATTGTGTTGTTGGTATCTTGATCTGGCCTAGATATGTCTTTGACAGTTTTCTCTGTTGATGTAGTAAACTGTGCTAATAATATGTACATCTAACGGGTTGTGAAAAGCAGAATGGCCTACATTCTGTCTGTCCATCCGTCTGTATGTCTGTCTATCTGCCTGTCTGTCTATCTAGCTAGCTGTCCGTCCGTCTGTCTGTCTGTCCGTCTTTCTGTCTGTCTTTCTGTCTGTCACTGTTCTCCTCTTCTTCTTCTTCTTCTTCTTCTTCTTCTTCTTCTTCTTCTTCTTCTTCTTCTTCTTCTTCTTCTTCTTCTTCTTCTTCTTCCGGCTGATAACCACTGATATTTAGTCCACACGTCTACTTGAGTTATTTAGTTAAATTATCTCACAACACTTTTGGAATCCCAGCTCTTTCCACTGCCCAACCCCTAACCTAAGACAAGAATTCCGTCAGTCATTCTATCTGCGCCGCTCTCCACCAGTATTCATTCACCAAATTCTGTAACGCTTCATTTCGGTAAATTCCCGGTTTGTTTAGCTCTGCAATCAACAACCAGGCATCAGGAATGTATGGCAACCGCAGGAGTATTGGAGTCTCCAGTGACTTTCCTATATGGGTTTCGTTTGTTTTCGGCTGCACGGTTGTCCGAGCCTCCATCATTGTCAATCTGATGGATTGCTTTGTTGATTTATTTGCTTATTGGAGAATGCCGTCGGTCACTTCGCTGGCTGTTTAACTGGAGGGTCATCGTCGGCAGGGTTTTCGTCAGCAGGGTCATCGTCGTCAGAGCCTAGCTCTAAAGTATGGCATCGGTATTACTTTAACTCAGTAGGCAACGAACTCTATTACTTTAACTTTGAAGGCTATAATCTCTATTACTTGAGTTCTTAAGGCTGCGATCTGTATTACTTTAATTCTGAAGGCAACCATCTGCAATATGTTAACTCTGAAAGCAACGATTTCTATTGCTTTACCTCTGTAGGCAGCGATCTGTATTACTTTATCTTTGTAAGCAACGATCTCTGTTGTTTAACTCTGTAGGCAGCGATCCGTATTACTGTAATTCTATAGGCTGCGATCTCTGTTACTTTAACTATGAATGCAACGATCCTTATTACGCAACTCTGTAGGCTCCGATCTTAATTACTTGTATTCTGAACGCTGCGACCTGTATTGCTTTAACTCTTAAGGCTGCGGTCTATATTACTTTAACTCTGAAGGTTGCTATCTATATTATTTTGGCACTGATTAATGCGATCTCTATTACTTTAACTTTACTTTACTAATTACTTCAAAGATTGAGATTTCTATCACTTAAGCTCTGAAGGCAACGATCTCTATCAGTTTAGCTCTGAAGTCAACGATTTCTATTACTTAAACTTTCAAAAATAACAATAACTGTGGGGAAAACCATTTAAGGTCGTCGCACTTTAATCCACGTCTTTTACATTTTGTGTCTGTCTTGAAGCTCCAAGAGGGCAGATTAGATAATAGAGCACCAAAAATGCACTAAGATCAGACGCTTGTTGCTGTAGAGTGACTGAAAGATGAAAACTGTGATATTTAGTCGACTGCCCATGGCAGGTCGGGGCACCTGTAGCTGTGATGCTGCCCCAGACTAGGGTCATAGTTAGGAATAGTTACATGGTTGGGTGGGATGGTTGGTTAATTGATTATTTGGTTTTCTGTTTGGTTGATTGGTTGGCTGGCTGGCTGATTGGTTGGTTGAATACTTAAGATATTGTGCAATAGAAATATAATTCCATTGATGTATGTCTGGCATCTCTGACTTCGACTACTGTGTGAAGGGAGTATAAGAACTTTCTAGTAAAAACGTAAAGGATCTCTTTTCACATCCTAAGGCAGATTGCCTATATAGTGCTGGTGCAATATGTTTAGACCAGTCGGCACTCAATGGATGATGCGGACAATGGCAGGGCGGTCGCCTTTACTCTCCATAAGATGTCCTGCTGTGCATATTAGACTGTGTCTATCTGGGAGCGTAGTTCGGAGAACGCAATTCCCAGTCTCGATGGGGGTTCAAACACATGCCCACCACGACAAGAGGCTTGGTAGCCACTGTGCTTCTGGTACATGCGGTCAAATAACACGTTTTTACGTACATCATTTGAGAGATGTGTATAGGGATAGTCTTTTGTTTAATTATCAACATAAACAAATGGAATGAAACAGCCCGCACAAGTACATGGATTTTAAACTTGTTAGAAATATTGGCTATATTACGTGTGGTTTCGCTCAATTTCTTCTTCTTCTTCTTCTTCTTCTTCTTCTTCTTCCTTCGTCTTCTTCTTCTTCTTCTTCCCCTCCACATCCTTCCTGCACTACTGCTATTGCTGCTACTACTGCTCCTGCTACTATTGCTGTTACTACAACAACTACAACAACAACAACAACAACAACAACTACTACTACTACTACTACTACTACTACTACTACTACTACTACTGCTGCTGCTGCTGCTGCTGCTGCTGCTGCTGCTGCTGCTGCTGCTGCTGCTGCTGCTGCTGCTACTACTACTACTACTACTACTACTACTACTACTACTACTACTACTACTACCCCTTCCTCCATCTACCTCAGTGAAGTGTTTGGGGAAGATGTAAAGAACTGCTATGCTTTCTTTCTAAAGCTCTTTGTAAATAGGTATTCATTTCTCTAAGGTTATTCTTGATACCATCTCTCCATCATATACACGATCTTCCCCTTGCTCTGTATCCATGTATTTTATTTAATTTTCAGTTTACATTGGTGGGAAATATCATCACCCCCTTACGTGCACCGATCTACACCGTAATAAATCCATCCGTGGACTGCGACTTACTGCGCCAGGTCACTGCTGACTGATGAGCCTCCTCGCACGCTCAGTGAACTGTATAAATCTTAACGTGTTCATTCTCACTATTGCCTTTGATTTATTCCGATGATATACCTCGTTTCTGGCCTAACTCTCTGGAGATGTTCATATGTCGGCCTTGCCACTTGGTTTTTCCTCAGATATTGTATCAGAGCCAGCCAACCTATCTGTCTCTTCGTGTCCCACAAAGCACGCATGCCCTCGTAACATAATGATTGTGGAGGTCAGCGTGATTGAATGGATAAGGGCGCTCGCTCTTAAACTTCCGGTGTGCTGATGCTTAGGTAGCGTGTTCAACTCCTACATAGGTCCGTTAGACTAAAATGTCTGTGACTTGGGAATGTAAATTACTAGTACCTCTGAAGTCGGAGTGGGTTCGCCTGAGGGCGAGGGACATTGATAACATGGAATGCTCATCCACACCATAATGTAAATTCACACCATACTTGTAATTTACGTCTCCAGGTCAAGGACGAGAAGTGACCAGAGAAGTGACCATTTCAGTTCAACTGACCGGTGTAGGAGTTAAACCCTCTACCTCGGCATCAGCACATCGGAAGTTTAAGTGCTGACTTCCGTGCATATGTATAGTTTAATCGTTGTATTCTTACTGTCCCTTTGATAAACACTTCGATTGCAACGTTAGCCTGTGTCATTTTATATTTCTGTTTTCATCCGCAGAGCATCGTACTCATTCTGTGTGTTCTTTTCGTACTCCAGTATCCAGTATCACCTTGGCAGCAGGTCCAATTTATGAATGCACAGCTGTTTAACACAGAGATGGCTCAGTAACCAGGGGATACGCAATTGGTAATCCCACATAGCGCGTTCGAAACACAGCTGTCGGCGGTTTGGCAGGAGACCGCATTGCGTTGTTTTTCATGCAATGGTATGAGCGCCGATCGTTCGGAAAGCAATGGCAAAATACTGAACGTAAACTTGTTAAGAAATCACAAATAGCCAAAAAATGTTGGGGTTAACTGCAACGTCCTTAAAGGATATGCAGCTAACTGTTTAATTTATACCAGTAAAATCTCTGTGGCTTGTGTATTATTGTTATTAACCTTAGGCTGTATAGACGATATTATTAAATCGAGGAGAAAAATTAGAGATATTCTGATCTGTAATGGCTTGCGAACGCGGTTTGTGAACCCGTATACCCGGGTTCGAAACACAGCGGTGCTGGTTTTTTTCGAAAATAGGTATAAGAGCCGGTCGTTCAGAAAGTAATGGCAAACTACTGAACGTAAAATTTGCCCAAGGATCACGAACAGCGAAAATGCTGGGGTTGACTGCTACGTCCTGTGAAGGACATGCAACTTAATTTTTTTTTTTAAATAGTAGTCAGCAAGATATTATACATTCCAAAGTGCTTTAAAAGATATAGTGCATTCACATTTGTTTGCCTCCATATAAAAATCCATATCTCAGTAACCAACTGAGGGAAAATTATGAGATTTAGCATATAACCTTATCATTATGTCCACGCAACAAAACAAATTTTGTTCTGGAGATTGTACAGCAGATTTCAAAGTTTGTTTATATGCAGTGTATAATTTACGGTTCGGAGATGAAGGGCACATTATTAGAAGTATTACATCATCACATGGAAACATTAGCGTTGAATGGTTAATTTTCTCGTGGTTCACAGGATTGGCCTTATGACAAGAACCCCGCGCAGTTTAAAATGGAAGTGTTCAGAGGTGTCGTCAATATGTGGTAACTTTCATGAGTCCTGATTTTTTTTTTTTTTTTTTTTCAATCTTACCACTTATCGCTAACATCTGAATGTGTGAATATTGTTCAAAGGGATTGAATGTGAAATTTTGTATATTTCAAAGCATCGCTATGAAGTTAAACACAATTTTTTTGACAAGAAGCTGATCGCAGGAAACAGTTTGAAACTGTTACAAATCCCGAAAAAAGAACGGTGCATGCATTGGGATTGAGTAATCGGTCATTTCGTCGATGGGTGCAAGAATCTGGAATGAAACCAACACGCGATAACCAAACGGTAGGTAGAAAGGCAATTGTAGACAGTTTTGACAATGATGTTATAAGGCGAGCTATTATAAAAATGCTGAATGCCAAAGAAACAGTGACTGTAAGAAAACTCTTAGGGTTTAGTTGAGAAAGAACAATAACATAGAGCTATCCAAAACAACTTTGTGAAAAATTATAAGGACATTAGGCTTCACTTTTAGAAAGTACAAGGGAGGTAGAAATATCCTTTGCGAGCAACCGCATTTAGGAGCCATGAGAAGCAGATACCTACGTGAAATAAGGGAAATGCGCAAAGAAAATTATGGTATAGTGTATTAGGATGAGACGTGGATCAATACCCACAACACAAGTGATAAGGAATGACAATCAGTGGATGGAAAGATAAAGCGATATGTGCCCAGTAGTAAAGGACAGCGTTTGGTCATAGCCCATGCTGGTAGTACTCATAATGGCTTACTACAGAATGCTGGACTGGTGTTCGTATAACAGCATACAGACAATAGAGATTATCATAATGAGACGAATGGTGATGTATTTAGAGATTGGCTCGAGAATACAGTGCTTCCATTCCCAGATAAAACGTCTTGTCTAATTATGGACAATGCATCATATCACAATGGTGTTGCCCAAAAAGACAAAGTACCCACTGCTTCGAGCACAAAGGAAGCAATAAAGATATGGCTACGAAGGGAAAACATACCATTTCCAGAAATGTATTTCTAGACCAGTATATTCCACATAGCTAATAACAAGTGTCACACCATTATCTAATTTTACTGAGTCGTGTAGTATTGATGTTCGCATTTTGCCCATGCCTTTATAATACATAGCATTTATATTGTTGCTGTTCTCTGTTAGCCTTGAATGACGCATGAATGAAATAATGTATTAAAGAGAGTGATAGAAGGGCAGAATGTTAGAAGGGCCTGCGTGCCCAATTCTTAACCCTTTGAAAATAAAGTTTGTTCGTTCGTTCCCTGGCCTAGGAGTTTAACGTCTTTCTCCGTAATCCCGTATACTCTCGTGAGTAACGTGATGTGCGCGAGAATCGGTAGCGATTCTAACCGCGTCGGTAATTTACGGGGTATGTGAGCCAGTCGCTCAGAAAGCAATGGCAAACTGCTGAGCGTAATTTTGCCAAAAAATCAACAATGAGCTGAAAGATGCTGATGTTGACAGCGATGTCCTGTAAAGGATATGAAAACATTTTTTGGGGGGTTACTCTACTATCATAATGCATGGGACATAATCAACGTTTTCTCCACTGAGATATCATGTACTCGTATTTATCCCCCCTGTTAGCCAATATTTAAACTTTAAATATAAGATACTTTGAATTAAGTAACGTCTTTTGAGCGTTGTTAACACGTTCACAATCCCGACAGACAGGCTAGCTGGGAGCAGATCACTTTGTGTTGATTTTCACAATGGTCTTTCAGAAGGCACTGACAACCTACTGAACGCAAAATTGCCTAGAAAGTCACCAACAACTAATAAATTATGTGGGTGATTGCATTGTTATATCAGAGACATTCAACAAACTTAACAGTAATGTTTGCTAAACGATATATGGACAAGTATTGAATTTCTGCTCTCCCTGGTCAAGGAGTTAACAACTTTGTTCGTAATCCAGTATATCCAAGTGGGAAAACAGCAGCTGCGAGATTCGGCAGCAAATCGCGCCGTGTTGGTAACTTACGGGGGTATGTGAGCCGGTCGTTTAGAATGCAATGACAAACTACTGAACGTAAAACTCCCCTAGTACATCAACAGCAGCTGAGAAAAATGCTGGTGTTGACTGCAACGTCCTGTAAGGGATATGCAACATTTAAGAAATTGAGCTTCTATTGGTTTTATACACAGAGCAATGACGTCAGCTATATGCTATCTAGACACGATAGATAATGTGTTTAAAGAGTTGTGTGCTTCATTGGGATGCTTAGCATCTTCTGACTGGTGGTCATGGAGGGAAAGTACTTTGAAAGATGGCGTGGTCCGTAGGATGGCTTCCACAGCATCCAATCGGCCAATCTCCTTTAAGTGACCAACAAGTTGTCTAATGGATGCATGTGGGTGTCGTCTTGTCCACTCATCTAAAACCTACAAACAAAACAATAAAAAAGTATATTTTTCAGAGAAAAAACAGCCATAATTGAATTAATTAGTCCAGAAAGAACAAATTATTTAAACAAATGTTATGTGGTTAAATAGCTTTCAGATGTAAACTAAAGTAGAGTGTTTATGACATCCAAACATTATCGTCATCATCGTCCTGACCCATGGGTTGGTTGTGAAGCTTCATTACAGTACCATTCCTTCGTGGTGTTGCTCTTGTTCTGCTCTCTTTAATTACATACATGCCTGCGTTTCGTGTTGCTAACTTTATATAAGGATTTCCTTTTATGAAGTTGTGTGTCTTCTTTTTCTGTAGGACTCGATGCCGGGTAAGTCCGAGGTCTCGTAATTGCTAGTAGTGTTGAACAGCGACAACTAGGTTGCTTAAATCTTGGGATATGATGTGGTGGTTTTCCTTTGAATTCCACTTTGATTTATAGCAAGGTAGCATATTGATTAGGTTGCTTGCTTTTCAAGACAATAATCTGAATTCAATCACCATCAATAACAATAAATATGTGGATGATACAGTATTGATTGCAGACATTGACAGGATCTGCAATATCTAGTAGATGCGGTTGTGAGCACACAGTGAATAACTTGGGTTAGAATTAAATTGTAAGAAGACACAGATTATGGTCGTCACTAGGAAGAAGAAAATATGACAATGTAATATACAAGTAAATGGGAATGTTGTTAAACAAGAGTATTGGTACAATTATCTCGGAACGTTCATAACAGCTGATGGGAGATGCAGTGAGGAGACTAGAAAAAGAGTCACATTGGCGAAGGTAGCCTTTTGCAAGATGGAAAACATACTGACCAATAAGAAGATGTCATTTGCAACTAGAAAAAAAGTGTTGAAAGGCTACATAGAGCCTGTACTTTTGTGCGGATGGGAAACGTGGACAATGAGCAAGCAGGCTGAAAAACATCTGGTGGCCGTGGAAACGTGTCTTTGGGGAAAATGGAAAGAATACCATAGACAGACAGAAAAACCAATGACCAAGTCCTACAAGAAACAAATGAAAACCGTAAATTGAGTAGAGTAATTGGACGTAGACAGTCACAATTTTTTTTTTTTAAGTTATAAGAATAAATTGGAGAAATGTGTGACAACTGGGAAGATTGAGGGGAAAAGAACAAGGGGTATGGCAGATAAGTAAATACCTGGATGGCTTGGATATTATTCCTGGACAGTACTCCAGGCTGTAGGGTTGATACAAGAACACAGAACTGATTCACGACTCTGGTGATCGTGTGAGATGGCGAAACACCCCCCTCCCAAACTTATCGGCATGACACATGATGATGATGATGATGATGATGATGATGATGATGATGAAGGAGAATATTATATGCAATTATAATAAAGAGACCGTGTTACCTAGCATGTAATAAGAAGACAAGCAATGGAAAATATCGTGACAACTGGGAGAGGCAGACCGAGAGAAATGATGCTGGGTGGCCTAGGGCGGTGGCGTGCAGAAACAACATCAATAGAACTGATAATAAACAAATGGAGCTGAGATCTCTAATTTGACAGCGCACATCATGACCATCTCTATAGCTTAACAACGGGGTCAAATCTTCGTTTTCCACACACACACACACACACACGCACGCACGCACGCACGCACGCGCGCGCGCGCGCACACACACACAAACGGGATAGTATTCTGATTGATCAATCACCCGCTTTACTTTGTTGACAAATAATTCAATTTTCTAAATCTGTCACGTTTCAATAAATCATTTATCCTACCTTCTGAGTTGGACTGGTTCTACGATGTGTCTCCTCTTGTGCAGCTTCTATAGCCGGTAGAAAATCACTAAGTCCCAGAGCAACCGCCAGCAAACACCAGTCTTTGCCCATAGACTCAGGAGCATCGAGCAGCAGGCTCAAAAGCCTAAGGCTATGGATGGTCAAATGTGAAAGTGGCAAGTCCATGCCTAATGTGACTGTTCTATGGATCCTCTTAGAACCGAAGCAGGCGATGTCTCTGAATTCTTCCTTGAGGTCACCGCTCAGGATAACTGAAGATCTGTTGGCAAGCTGAATTCGATGAAGCTCTGTCGGAGAGTATGACCTGACAACTTTCCCATGCTCCTTAAGCTGCGAAGGGCTCAGAATGTTTCTGACCACACAGAGACCAGGACAAACACGCCTCACTACTTGTTCTGTTAAGTTTATTAAGTTATTCAGAAAGTAGTAGAGATTTTCTCGTTGATCGTCGGGGCCTCTGACTTTGATCTCCAGATACTGCTCATCCTTGTCCATATCTAGGATGCCTTCTAGGCAGTTACTGCAGTATTTTGATCCATTGTGCCATTGGTAAAGGTCGGTCTCATTGTGATCTTCTTTTGGTTTGACATCTTCATTGGCACTTTCGTTTGTTCTACGTTGATTTCTCGGGATGATGTTGCGCCGAAGACAAACCTGATTTTAAAAAAAAAATAAACAACATGTCATGTGTACAAGCAAATATCTTTGACAGCGTTTAAATACATAAAGCAGTGAGGAGCATTTTGTGTACTGACACAGGAACGGAGTGGGGCGACCCTCTGCCCTGAAGTTGAAACCGCGACTAACTAACTAACTTACTAACATTTTTCACATCATTTGAAATCTCCAGTAGCATTTGGGACGCAGAGGTGTTTCCAAGGCACCAGGGCCGGGTTATATACTGGCTAAGACCTATTGACGCGTCCTCGTCGAGCGTCTTGGGCAACAGGTCCCTTCGGGGTCCTGGCTAAAATCTGTAGGATCGCCGATTCCTCCGAAGTCGGAGAGTGTCTGCCTGTACGGCGAGGAACCACCAGTCTGCACACTAATAAGCCAGACATGGGACAACGGATACTCACGTAAACCTCAGGTCCTGTATGACATCACACTGATGTTGGACAACAGGATGCTTCATCCGACATACAGGACTTCGAGTTGGAGCTCAAGCCAATGAACACAAGCAAGCAAGCAAGCAGTAGCATTTGTTAGTTTATTTAGATTTACCATTTCATGTTTATAAGCAAACATCTGAGATATCACTGGAAGACCCTGTATAGTTTGGTTTGGCTCAATATTTCAATTTAAAAGCAAATATTTTTGAAATAACTCGAAAATGTGTATAATTTGATGGAGTATAACTATTCATATGTATAAGCAAACATATATTACAGGTATGAAACTTTGGTTTAATAAGTCATGCTTACATACCAAGATTTTTTACACTCTTGAAGATATTAATGGTTTGGTTTGGTTTAACATTTCATACTTACAAGCAAAACAAACATCTCTGACATAACTTGAAAATCTGTACAGTTTAGTGTCATTTAACATGCCATGTTTAGGAGCAAACATCTGTGACACAACTTGGTGTGTTGGTTGCACATGACATGTTTACAAGCAAACATCTGTAACACAATTTGATGTGTTGGTTGCACATGACATGTTTACAAGCAAACATCTGTAACACAACTTGATGTGTTGGTTGCACATGACATGTTTACAAGCAAACATCTGTAACACAACTTGATGTGTTGGTTGCACATGACATGTTTACAAGCAAACATCTGTAACACAACTTGATGTGTTGGTTGCACATGACATGTTTACAAGCAAACATCTGTAGCAGAACTTGGTGTGTTGGTTGCACATGACATGTTTACAAGCAAACATCTGTAGCAGAACTTGGTGTGTTGGTTGCACATGACATGTTTACAAGCAAACATCTGTAGCACAACTTGATGTGTTGGTTGCACATGACATGTTTACAAGCAAACATCTGTAGCACAACTTGATGTGTTGGTTGCACATGACATGTTTATAAGCAAACATCTGTAGCACAACTTGATGTGTTGGTTGCACATGACATGTTTACAAGCAAACATCTGTAGCACAACTTGATGTGTTGGTTGCACATGACATGTTTACAAGCAAACATCTTTGGCATGATTTTCACCTTCATGTACTTTGGATTGGATTAACATTTCTTCTTCTTCTTCTTCTTTTGCGTTCATCCGGAGTTTTTTTTTTCGGATGTGATTGCGTTGTGCCTGTTTACAGCAGAGCTGCGTTCTTGCGCCGTTAGGCCGACACATCCGACTTCTGCGGGCATTTGTTGACCGGGTTAACCTTCCCGGGGGTTTCTTAGGACGTTTGACTCTCACTGTTGTGGTGTTATCTCCCATCCCAGCTGGCCCATATAGAACAGCCAAAAAAATCCTGGTCAGCCCTCAAGGGAAGGCAGGGGCAGACCATGGGCATTCCCCGCCATCCAAGGAGGCTTCCATACTTGCAGAGCCAACACAGCGCTCTGGTACTGGGATCACCCAAGGAATCGTCACGTCCTGCACATGGCTGCCTAGCCTCACTTCCGTATATTGGGCCTTCCGTTCACCATAGGCTGTTTTTCCGGAAACCAGAAGAATGCAGTGTGCAGATGACATCCACACAGTGAGTTTTCGATTCGGACTTTCCACATAATGGATTTGCTATCCGAGCAATATTCCATTTCGTGCCACCGGGACACTTTTTCCACCTTTTTTGAAGCTCACACAGTCAGCTTTTGATTTGGACTTTCCACGTAATGGATCTGCTATCCAAGCAATATTACATTTCATGACTCTGGGAGGCTTTTGTAACCGACATACTTGTGGTATGAAGTGTGGCAGTCTGAATACTTCTTCATACACCTTTAAATGTCAACCTGTATGTAGTTAAAGTAAGCTACGGTCAACTTGAGCTTGTTGATAGCTCCATAGAGCTTGTCCTCAAATGAAGCAGGTGTGGGCCAAAATATCTTTCTCTGTTCTGCATATATTGGGCAATCCTGAAGCAAATGTTTTGCTGTCATTTTTCCAGTTCGACAATTACATTCATCGGTATCTCCTATCTTTAGTTTATTAAACAAGTGGTATTTCAGCCTGTTATGTCCTGTGCGGAGTCTGAAGATTGCTACTTGTTCTCTTCGGTTGAGTTTGTAATATGCATCATCCTTCTGGTGGCCTGGATGCTCTGATTCCCATTTGGCTCTATAGGTGCTTTTTATCAACCTCTTTGCCTCATTATAGGTTATGTCTATGTCAGGCTGTGGTAGTCGTCCGCCCTCTTTTGCCAGTCTGTCAGCCTCTTCATTTCCAGGTATACTGCAATGTGATGGGATCCACTGTATTACAACATTTTTGGATTTCTGGCATAGACCATGGAGTGCTGCTCTTAGGTCAGCTATTTCTGTGCTGTTATTGCTCTTCAGTATTGAGACAGCTGACTTTGCATCTGTGAAGATAGCTATTTGCTTCTCTTTATTTTCCTCCATCAAGAGCATTTCTGCTGCAGTTTTCAGAGCCTCTACCTCCGCTTTGAAGTTACTTGAAAACTTTCCAGTTGCCACTGAATGTGTTTTTTTCACTCCATTTTTTAAATTTAGGAGAATTCCTCCTCCTCCATTCTCTATTGAATTTTTGGCTGATCCATCTGTATATGCATGGGTCCAATTGCTGCTTGGGTAATGTTCTTTTATGTAGTTTAGGGTTGTTTCTCTTCTTTCTGTTTCATGCTGAGTGTTCTTTTTCTCAATACCAGGAATGTTTTCTATCATCTCAGGCAGTTGCTGCTGTCTCCAAGCTGGGAACTTGTCTGCATTGTAAATGGGTTTGACTGTTGATATGTTAAGTATGGGATCTGCCCTAATCTTTCGTTTTGCAGTTTCTACAAAGTTGCTACGCTTCAGTCTTCCCTTTCCAAAACCACTAAACCTTTTATACATAGGGTGGTCTGTCAATCTTCTAAATTTTTCTGCTTGTTGCTGGGCTCTGCTATCTCTTCTATCCTGCATTGGTTGTAAACAAGTGATCTTTTCAAGTTCATTAATAGGCGTTGTCTTCAGGCTTCCAGTTATGATTCGCATTCGTTGATTTTGGACTTTCCTTATTTTGTTAAAGTTTGACTTAGCTGCTGTTGCCCAAGCTGCAATGCCATATTCCAGTACTGGCCTCACCCGTCCAGTATATAACTTCTTGAGAACTTTCTCATCTGCTCCCCACGTTGCACCAGCAAGCTTTTTCATGATTGCCATTCTCTGCCTTGCTCTTGTTCGATTTTTCTCAACCTGTGTCTTCCATGTCAGGCGACGATCAAAGGTGACTCCTAGATAGTTTGGATTTTCTTCATGGCGCAATATTTCTTCATTCAATACCAGCTTAGGTTGCTGAGTTTTATTTGAGAGGGAGAACACTGTGCATGTTGTTTTCTCCTCATTTATCTTCACCAGCCATGCTTTTGACCAGTCCTCTAGCGCTAATAAGGCTTGCTGTATTCTGCTGTTAGCTGTACTAATATATTCTTCAGATGTCCATATGGCTAGGTCATCTGCAAAGGAGGATGTGTGTACTCTGGCTGGAAAATTTTCTGTGATGTCATTTATATATGCTAGGAATAATGTTAGTGAAAGAACTCCTCCTTGGGTGACACCTTGCTCCAACAGCATCATTTTGCTTGTTTGTCCTTGTACTTTTGTCCTGGCAGTTCTGTTCTCAAGGTAGTGGCTGATCCATTTATACATTTTTCCACAAACATGCATTTTTGCAGTTTTACTTTCAGTCCTTCCTTCCATACTTTATCAAATGATTTTTCTAAATCTATCCAGACTGCTAGTGTGTGCTTTTTCTCTTGGAAGGCATCCTCTATTTCCTGAGCTTGGTGTGGTGTTAAGAGTTTGTTTTCTTCCAGATGCCATGTTAGCCTGCCATTGATAATGCGCTCCATTAACTTTCCTACACAGCTAAGTAGTCTGATAGGTCGATAGCCATTTGGTTCTTCCGGGTCTTTTCCTTTCTTTGGGACTGGTATTAGTATAGCTTCTTTCCTTGCCTGTGGGACTATTCCTCTCTTCCAGCTGTTATTTAGGACTGCTAGTAGTTTCTTCTTTGCCTTGGTGCCTAGTCCTATTAGCATTTCATTTGTGATTCCATCCTTTCCTGGTGATTCCTTCTTTTTTAGGGTATTCATTGCTTGTTCCATTTCTTCCGTTTGATTTGCCATCATATATTCTGCTGCTGTCTCTGTATTTCTATGATGTATCTGTTTGTCTTTGATTGCTTTCTTCTGTTCGGTTGTAATATCAATGAGGTTTGCATTTGCATAGTGTTCCATTAGTGCATTTGCAGCCTTTTTTCCTGTAAGCAAGGCATTTCCTTGTTTAATTGTTATTTGTTTGTTTCTAGGTCCTTCATTGTTCATGGCTTTCACTAGTTTCCATAGTTTGTTTCCATCTCTGTCAAAATTCAGGTTTTCTGTTTTTTTCCCTCCAACAATCTCTTGTTGTTTGATTTACTGTTCTTTTATATTTTGCTGAGATGGCTTTGAGAGAGATGTTCGCTTCAGTTGTTTGTTCTCTCTCTCTCTCTCTCTCTCTCTCTCTCTCTCTCTCTCTCTCTCTCTCTCTCTCTCTCTCTCTGCTATCTTCCTGGCATCTTCAACTTTGTCCTCCAAACTTTGTAGTTCTTCAGTCCAGTATGGTTTGTAATTTTTCCTCGCTCCTCTTGGAATGGACTCAGTGGCTGCCTGTATTATCGCTCTGTTTAGACTTTCCACCATTTGCTTTATGTTGCCATATCGTGTATTTATGTTTTCACAATATTTGTCTGTTAGTATAGCAAATCTGTCCCAATCTGCTCTTTTGTAATTCCAGCGGGGCAAGGGCTTTTGCTCCTGTGGAACATACTCCATATTCATTACAAGCTTGATTGGTCTGTGGTCACTACCTGCTAATTGGTCCAGCACATGGCGATCGATTTTGTGGAGGATGTCTCCTGTGCAGAAAGCTAAGTCTGGAGTAGAAGTGGTAAGCCATCTTCTGGAGTAGAAGCTCGGTGTGTCATCCGCTTTGTTGAGTAGATGGAGATTTGAGTCTATTTCCCAGTCCTCCAATTCATCTCCTCTTTTGTCAGTATCTGGGTATCCCCATCTTTCTGAACGGCTATTAAAGTCTCCGACAATAATGCAGTTTGTGTCAGTTATTTTCATGTTTGAGAGTGTGTCGTGAAATACTGAGAGTTAATGATTCCCAGATGGACGACTGTATACACCGACTGACCAGGTGGAGGAAGGGTTAACAAGCGAAGCAGTAATGGTAACGAACAACGGGTTGACCAGACAGCTGTTTATAGGTCACGACAGAAACGGCTAACCGCCCCAGTAAAATGTCGAGTGGAAAAATTGGTTTGCGACTAAAGCAGAGAGATGATTGGACAGCATATTGCGGTATGGATGTGAAACGGTCCCGAGCTGTAATTTTCCACTAACAATGATAATGCAGTCTGGATGTGAGGTGTCCAGCAATGTCAAGGACTATGCGGCAAAGATGACCTATATAAGAGTGGCTACGTCTTTGTGTAAGTTTAGTGTGTGTTCCAAACTGAACTGAAGGAGATATGTTCTTGAGGGGGAATAGAAATACACGTCCCTAATGAGTGAAAGAGGGGATAGTAGTGTGTTATTCGCTAAGTGTTTTTTCGATTCAAGGAACATAGATGCCTAAATAAGGTATAAAGATATTAGATATAGTTTAGCATAGGAATATAGATGTGAAGGAATAGCATTTACCATTGCTTTCTATTAGTAGATAGTTTAGACTTTGGTGAATTCATATGTCTTATGCGGGTGTTCACTTCGGAAGCCTTGTCATTATGGCTGGAGAAGGACACTTGCATAAGTAGTAGTAAGTGGCAGACCCTTATCACTGGATTTGTTATACTTCTCCAGGTTCCAATCTCCTAAGTGAAAGCAGAGAAGAGATGAAGAGGAATACCCTTGAGTAAATAACATCCTTACATGGGACCAAACAGAATATGAGCAGGTTTTAAGATGAAGAAATAATCAATTCAAATACAGAACACTGTATGCTCAAACGAACATACCACTAAAACCCTTAAAAAGGAATAGAGGTTAAACTGTGGCAAGCAGGGATACTTAAAACTACATACATCTTATATGTATAATGAAGAAAGAATAGACAAGTAAGAACAGTGCTATTACTAAAAGACTATAAGAAGAACTGTGACGATGTGGTGGTTTTTCGATGATGGATACTTATCGTCATGAAACAGATTCAGGTGCATTCATAAACTTACGGGACTTTTATTACGGTACCTTGACTCAGTGGTGAACAGTTTTTGTTTCATTCAATAACGGATTTACCATCAGAGTCAAGCATACGGATCATCCCGGGTGAGCTCTGTCCTGTTTGATGTGTTGTCCTGTGATCTTGAAGAATGAAAGGACGAGAAGCAACCCAGCTGATAGACATTCAGAGTTCACATCTGGCAACCACACTAGAAGAACATACCAACAACATAGACAATATCCATACATACACCAGACATAGTTTTTATTAATAAATCTTTTATCTTATCGTTGAAAGGAACTGTTGTCGGAGTATGTGTTGAGGGAATAATAGAGAGAGAGAAAGAAATAGATATATGGAATGGAAGACAGAAGAGAGGAGTGTAGACAAAAGTCAGTCAATAATCCCAACAGATACTAAGTTTAAAGATGTGCTTGTTGATTCCAATCTCCTCTCAGGAAAACAAGTGACATAATTGGTGGAGCGAGCCGGGTAGGAAAAATACCCATATGACCTGGAGGCATAACAGGGCATATACATAGAGGGGTACCTGCATATTGGCACAGGCATAGCGGAGTACCTGCATGTTGGGACATACTGATTGGAATAAAAGAAAAAGAAGTATATATTGATGACTTTAATGGAAGGACGTCCATTGGATATATGGTGCCATTACATTTATGGTAGAAACAGTTCATTAATGCTGGTGACTTTACAGTGAGAAAGTTCCAGACAGAGTGAATGTGGATAGGTGGTAAGACACATTACATACCTAGTCACACGGTCACACGTCTACATAAGTCTTTATCCTATATCTCCTCTTGTGGATGAGAGAGTGGTTGTGATGTACGGTGTGGTGTTGTAGATTATTAATAGTAGATAGGCATAGATTAATGATATAGGTTCTAGGTAGATTATCTGTTTATAGTGAGTATTCTTTACTGCCTTGAGGTGTCTTTACTCAACGGGCTGACTTACCTGCTTTAACTATGGCCACTCCCAAACTAACTACAGCAGAACTTAGGGCCAACGGAGAAGAAATTGGGTTGGCTGGTTCAGACTTAACTGATTACATCCAGGAAAGAGAGCGAGAGATTCGTCAAGCGGAACGAGAAGATCGCAAGACCGAGTGGGAAGTGAGAAGAATAGAGGTGGAGACCAAGCGACTAGAAATGGACCAGGAGACCAAGCGACTAGAAATGGACCAGGAGACCAAGCGACTGGAAATGGAACAAGAGGCCAAGAAAATGGACCAGGAGACCAAGCGACTGGAAATGGAACAAGAGGCCAAGAAAATGGACCAGGAGACCAAGAAACTGGAAATGGAACAGACTGCCAGGAGACAAGAAATGGAACATGAATACCGCTTGAAAGAGTTAGAACTCAAGACACAAACTAAGGGTGAAGTAGATGCAGCAGAAGAAAGTTCATCTTCACCTGGGGCAACCCACATGAGTGGACAGGGTTACCAGGCCATGAAGTTTCCCTTGGCGGTCTTTGATGAAAGTAAAGAGAAGATATACCAGTTTTTGGATCGGTTCGAGGCTATGGCAGTCGCTATGGGACTGGATAGAACCAGATGGGCTCTTAAATTATCCCAGTCTTTACGTGGTTCAGGGTACGAGGTCTACACACGCCTACCACCAGGACAGGAAAATCAGTATGAGGAATTGAAAGCCGCTTTGATGAAACATTATGAAGTCACAGCACAAACGTATAGGAAGAAGTTTAGATCGTCTAGACGAGAGCCGGGAGAACTATTCGCCGCCTACAGTCTAAGGCTGAAATCCTATCTCCAGAAATGGATGGACTTGGCAGAATTCAAGAGGGATTATGAGAGTCTCGAAGAGATGATGGTGGTCGACCAGATGCGAAAGCAAATGTCGAAACCTCTCAGAACCTTCTTGGGAGAACAAGGGGCGGAACGGATTGATGTTGTGAATAAGCTGGCGGAACGATTCGTGGAAGTACATGGTGAAACTGAGGAACTAAGTACACCAACCAAAGGTCAGGAGAAACAAGAGAAAAAGAAACCTAAAAACTGGGAAGGAGGAAAAATGGAACCTTATATAAAGCACACAGAGGAGAGTTCAGAGAAGGTGAAGGTAGGAAACCAGAGCACCTCGAATTCTCAAGCGAAACGACAGTGGTCTGAGAAGTGGTGTTCATTTTGCAAGGCGGCCTCTCACAACACCAAAGACTGCAGATCGAAACCTAAAAGTTCTTACTTTGCAGCATGCAAAGTGATTCCTACATCGGTGATCACAGACAAGGCTGAGGTCGGAGAAGGAGATAGGAACAAAAAGGACACCCGGAAACCTAGGAAGGGAACATGGTGCACTCACTGCCAGTCGATAACACATAATACTGTGGACTGCAGATGCAAGGCAAACGACGCCAATTGCATAACCAACCTCGAGGAATTAAAAGAGGAAGGCAAGGAAACGGTCAAGGAGATGAAAGACACTCAGGACCAAGAGAGACCACCTGTGGTTGAACTGATTGAAGTAAATGGCCAACAGGTTGCTTGTCTCTACGATACAGGTTTGGATGGGGAAGCGGTGGTGGACGCCAGCTTAGTAAGCCCAGACCAACTTACAGGGGAGACCATAGAGATACAGCCGGCAATGAGGAGTGCTGTTACCATGACGCTGCCAATCGCCAAGGTGGAGATTAAATCCAGGTACGTCACGGGCATTATTCCAGCTGCTGTATTATCTGACTCCTTATTTCCAATGATCATTGGCACGAAATATGTCTTTTTGGGGATGCCCAAACCGCAAGCCCACAAGGGAACAGTAGTCAGTGGATCTCAAGGGAAGGAAAAAGAGGCAGAGACACTATGCGACAACTCAGGGATAGGAGAATTGCATACTGCCCAGAGGAAGGATACTACGTTGCATCCTTGCTACAGGAAGCTGCAAAGAAGTGCTGAGCCACCAGAACGGGGACAGTACTATCTGAAGAATCAACTACTCTATCGGAGAGCTGGGAGGGGAGATAACCTGCATGAGCAGTGGGTGGTTCCAGAGACCCACCGTCCTCACATTCTTCAGAGTGGACACATCATAGGCGAGAATCGACATATGGGTGTCAGAGAGACCTTGCAGCAAATATCCGGCCATTATTGCTGGCCAGGAATGACCGGAGATGTACGCCGGTGGGTGAAGTCTTGTTCGGAGTGCCAGAAAGCACCACCCAACAAGCGAATTAAGAGGAAACTAGCTCTTAAAGTGGAAGACAAAGTGGAAGTGTGGAGTCCAGCAGAGACCAATATACTCCAAGTAGGATGGAAAGGACCTTATCCTGTGGAAAAGGTGGTGTCCAAGAACATCTACAAAATACGGATCGGGGAAGAGAAGAAAAATCTCCCTAGACATCTCATTAGGAAATATGAAGAGAGATCCGGGAGCAAAGCTTCGCACTTTATGGTGATGGCAGCCATTGGGACAAAGGTTACCAGTCCAGACGAAGACCAGAGATCGCCAGTACAACATAGGAGGGCCTATGGGACAGTACATGATAGGTCAGATTTATCCAACGACAGGAGGAGGGAAATCACAAGTCAGGGAAAGGACAAGAGTGAAAGTTTCACCGGTAACCAAGTTCAGAAGGGGTGGGTAACGTCGGGAAAGGCGAGAATTACCCAGGACTCTAACCGAAGATTGGCTGACCAGATACAATATCGCCCAAGATGGTCCTGGAAGCAAAAGCCCAGGAGGTTTGGGAAAGACGACTCGGTCCGACGAGGACGAGGCGGAACATCCCCAGAGGAAAAGCCGGGGGAAACCAAGAGGACATGGAAGCAGTGTTACAATCAGGATGGGACAATCCGTCTGTTTTGTGAGCCGTCGCTGACGCAAGTCGAAAGTAGGTCGACTGAACGTACAGGAGCGAGGAGCCAACACTAGTTTCAGTCGTGAGTAGTATAGTAGGGTGTCAATTAGAGCGCCTACTGGATAATGATGGGAGCCATGTGAGGATCCAATCATATCATCAACACGTGATGTTAATAGCTACTTCGCAGAAGCTCAACGCACGGTGGATGTGATGGACGTTGTTGCTGCAACTGGACTTCCCAATGGAATACATCCTTGGTAAGGAGAAGGTATGAGCAAATTTCTTATCCAGACATCCAGCTCCGGAGGAAGAAGACTAGGGTTGTGGATCATGGGAATCAAACCTACAGTGAGAAAGATTCGACGCGGTCTAATCTCTTAAGAGGGGGCCTATGTCGTGAAATACTGAGAGTTAATGATTCCCAGATGGACGACTGTATACACCGACTGACCAGGTGGAGGAAGGGTTAACAAGCGAAGCAGTAATGGTAACGAACAACGGGTTGACCAGACAGGTGTTTATAGGTCACGACAGAAACGGCTAACCGCCCCAGTAAAATGTCGAGTGGAAAAATTGGTTTGCGACTAAAGCAGAGAGATGATTGGACAGCATATTGCGGTATGGATGTGAAACGGTCCCGAGCTGTAATTTTCCACTAACAATGATAATGCAGTCTGGATGTGAGGTGTCCAGCAATGTCAAGGACTATGCGGCAAAGATGACCTATATAAGAGTGGCTACGTCTTTGTGTAAGTTTAGTGTGTGTTCCAAACTGAACTGAAGGAGATATGTTCTTGAGGGGGAATAGAAATACACGTCCCTAATGAGTGAAAGAGGGGATAGTAGTGTGTTATTCGCTAAGTGTTTTTTTTTCGATTCAAGGAACATAGATGCCTAAATAAGGTATAAAGATATTAGATATAGTTTAGCATAGGAATATAGATGTGAAGGAATAGCATTTACCATTGCTTTCTATTAGTAGATAGTTTAGACTTTGGTGAATTTATATGTCTTATGCGGGTGTTCACTTCGGAAGCCTTGTCATTATGGCTGGAGAAGGACACTTGCATAAGTAGTAGTAAGTGGCAGACCCTTATCACTGGATTTGTTATACTTCTCCAGGTTCCAATCTCCTAAGTGAAAGCAGAGAAGAGATGAAGAGGAATACCCTTGAGTAAATAACATCCTTACATGGGACCAAACAGAATATGAGCAGGTTTTAAGATGAAGAAATAATCAATTCAAATACAGAACACTGTATGCTCAAACGAACATACCACTAAAACCCTTAAAAAGGAAAAGAGGTTAAACTGTGGCAAGCAGGGATACTTAAAACTACATACATCTTATATGTATAATGAAGAAAGAATAGACAAGTAAGAACAGTGCTATTACTAAAAGACTATAAGAAGAACTGTGACGATGTGGTGGTTTTTCGATGATGGATACTTATCGTCATGAAACAGATTCAGGTGCATTCATAAACTTACGGGACTTTTATTACGGTACCTTGACTCAGTGGTGAACAGTTTTTGTTTCATTCAATAACGGATTTACCATCAGAGTCAAGCATACGGATCATCCCGGGTGAGCTCTGTCCTGTTTGATGTGTTGTCCTGTGATCTTGAAGAATGAAAGGACGAGAAGCAACCCAGCTGATAGACATTCAGAGTTCACATCTGGCAACCACACTAGAAGAACATACCAACAACATAGACAATATCCATACATACACCAGACATAGTTTTTATTAATAAATCTTTTATCTTATCGTTGAAAGGAACTGTTGTCGGAGTATGTGTTTAGGGAATAATAGAGAGAGAGAAAGAAATAGATATATGGAATGGAAGACAGAAGAGAGGAGTGTAGACAAAAGTCAGTCAATAATCCCAACAGATACTAAGTTTAAAGATGTGCTTGTTGATTCCAATCTCCTCTCAGGAAAACAAGTGACAGAGTGTAAGGTCCTTATCTGCTGGGCTATACAGATACCCCATGCTTATCGATAAGGCACAAGATTATTATGGTGATGATACATTTAAAACTTATGTCCTAAACCTAGGTCACTAATTTAGTGTTTTATAACCCAATCCACAATATGAAAATTTGTTCAATCGTTCGTTAGTTAGTTCGTTCATTCGTTTGTTGTAATGCTTTAAACTGGTTAATTAGACTTTCCACCATTTGCTTTATGTTGCCATATCGTGTATTTATGTTTTCACAATATTTGTCTGTTAGTATGGCAAATATGTCCCAATCTGCTCGTTTGTAATTCCAGCAAACAAACTTCTGTGACATATTTTGAAGGCACGTATAGTTTGGTTTTGTTTAGCGTGTCATGCTTACAAGCAAACATCCGTGACATGATGTGAAGATATGCATAGTTTGGTTTTGTTCTGCATTTCATGCTTACAAGAATATATCTGTGACATGATTTAAGACACGTATAGTTTTGTTTGGTGCCCCATTTCATGCTTACAAGTGAAACAGTGTAAAACACGTACAAGTGAACAGCACTTTATACCATTTTTAGTATAATATCAAGTGTGTGTGTATGCGTGTATATATATATAATTGCATCCCCTGTGTGACATGATTTAAGACACATATAGTTTGGTTGGTTCCCCATTTTATGATTACAAGCGTATATCTGTGGCATGTGTAAAACACGTATAGTTTGGTTTGGTTCCCCCATTGTCATGCTTACAAGCAAACGTCTGTGACATGATTTGAAGACCGGTATAATCTGGTTGTGTTTAACATTTTATGCTTACACACATGCAACAAAACTTAACGATTTAGAAACTTCATGTTTACATGTAAACATCTACAATTTAGTCCAGGTTTCGTTTGGTTTTATTACCGATCACATTACTTTAATTCAGACATTTCAATAATTGCTTTAGTCTCAATTAACAAATTACAGAAGAGGTACTCAGAACAGTGCACGAACCATGTAGCCCTTGCCGGGATCCAAATATGAGTACACCATGACAGCACTTCATATCTAAGTATTTTTGTTGGTAGGTTTTCGATAGCTACTATAATTCGCCATTTACCAATGAGTTAAATAGATGGCTTGGCCAAATGGTATCCTTATGATTGGAACAGTGATCTGTTTCGTGTGAGATTTCTAACCGTGATACCCCATGCTTATCGATAAGACACAAGATTATTATGGTGATGATACATTTAAAATTTATGTCCTAAACCTAGGTCAATAATTTAGTGTTTTATAACCCAATATTTTTTTTTTTTTTTTAGCATATCCTTTTACAGGACTTAGCTGTCAACACCAGCATCTTTCAGCTGTATGTTGATCTCTTGGCAAGATTACGCTCAGTAGTTTGCCATTGCTTTCTGAGCGGCCGGCTCAGTATCCCGCAAGTCACGAGCGGGGGTCGAACCGCCTCAGCTCTCGCTCCGCTACGAGACTTTGCGTGATAAACGGGATTACAGAGAAAAAGTGTTGTAACCCCACAGCCAGAGAGACCGGCTAACCCAATATACAATATGAAAATTTGTTCATTCGTTCGTTAGTTAGTTCATTCATTCGTTTGTTGTACTGCTTTAAAACGGTTAATTAACTAAATAATTCAGTACCTGAATTCGGGGAAACAAGTATTTCAGTTGAGACCCTGACTCAATGCCGGTGTGAAGGCGAACACCCCCATAAATTAAGTTAACTGCTCCTTTTGCTTCTTTCAACCATAGTCCTTGGAGTGCTTCCACAAAGTTTAAACAGGGGAACTCGTATTCCACATCACCATCTACCGCACACGGTGTGCACAGGTCAAAGGCTCCCAGCACCTGTAGACAATATGAGAGTGTGAAACAGTGTAAAACACGTACAAGTGAACAGCACTTTATACCATTTTTAGTATAATATCAAGTGTGTGTGTACGCGTGTATATATATATAATTGCATCCCCTGTGCAGGACGTTGCAATCACCCGCCGAGCCGTGTTCGCAGTTTACTAGGCAATTTTACGCTTGCCTATATAAGATTTTAGCCGCCCTCCCTGGTCTAGAGGTTACACGACTTTCTCCGTAATCTCGCATACTCTTTTAAGTAACGTGACGTTGCGCGGGAATCGGTAGAGGTTCTCTCCGCGTCGGTAGCTTACGGGGTATGTGAGCTGGTCGCTCAGAAAGCAATGGCAAACTACTGAGTGTAATCTAATCTTGTCAAGAAATCAACAATCAGCTGAAAGATGTTGATGTTGACAGCGATGTCCTGTAAAGGATATGCGGGGAAGATATAAGATTGTCTATATATACGATACCTGTAATGAAAGTGCATGTAATTTCCATGATACTTCAACATATAATTTACCAACAGTATATACAGTAAATTTTGCATTTTAACAACAAGTTCTATTGCATTTTGTAACCATAATGTCATGATTGCGCAACTTGTTTGAACACGTTAAGCAGAAAGACTACATACATGGGGCATAAACTGGGAAACTCCACACCCGAAACTCTGGCATCAGCTGTCAGCCGTGTGAGCCTTATCTTCTCTGAGGTGGACTGTACTCAGGGTTGAGTCAAAATATGAAAAAACGCCACTGGCAAGAAACACCGCAACCTCTCTCTCTCTCTCTCTCTCTCTCTCTCTCTCTCTCTCTCTCTCTCTCTCTCTCTCTCTCTCTCTCTCTCTCTCTCTCCCCCCCCCCTTTATTTTCCATCCTCGCCCCATCCTAAAACCCCCCAAAAATTATCAAATTTCCGGCATCTTCCCGCATATAGGTACCCGGGACTAACCTATGTCTCACCAAATTATACAACAGTGCTTCAGTAGAACTTCTATGGGTTTCTACCGTTAAAAACATGTCGAAGTCAACGGAAGTTAAATCAGTTGTACTATATGGATCAGATATATTGAGAACGACTATAAGTATTACAAATAAACCACAAACATGCATTAACTATTGACTGTGCACAATAGTGGGAATAGAGTGGCATGACAGACTCACTAACGTAGAGCTCATGGTGAGAATAAAACAAATCCCAGTGGACCAAGGTGTGTAGAATAGACTAGCGCTGGATAGGACATACACACAGAAAACCTGGGGACAATATAACTGGGCACTTTCTTGTCTGGAACCCATAGGGGAAAAAAAATAGATAGTGGAAGACGTGAAAACACGCAGAAAAAAAGAATTACAGACAGAGGTCAATAATACTGGGAAGACATGGAGGGAACTGCAGAAGATAGCAAAAGATATGACGGCGTGGCGTGGTTTGGGTGAGGTCCTACGTCCCAATGCAGGATAAATGGTTGACAAGGAAGAAGAACTTGTAAACTGCAAACATTTTAAGTATAGAAACATGCTTAATGTAGAGGTTAACAATGTAGAGGTTCACAATCCACTGATCGTCGTCGAACGCGTGTCAGTCGCCAGTCACTCCAAGCTAGGATACAGATTCAGATAAGTACCCTTAATGTTGTCATGTAGTGTGTTTCATGTAGTTTTGTGTCAGTTTGTGTTTGTTTGTTCTGTGCTGACGAAGGCTTTGGCCGCAACGTCCAATTTGTTTCTTGTAATCGTGTTTTAGTAAAGCTCACAATCTACTTCTCGTTTGTTTTTTTTTTTTTGTTTTTTTTTTTTTTTTTTTTTTTTTTTGGGGGGGGGGGGGGGGGTGATTCATTCATTGCCTTAATGTAGAGGTTAGCTACAGAATTTCTCTCATTGCATAATTTAGCTACACAAATGCTCCCAAAACACAATTCACCTGAAGGAGACACTCGGCATCTGTGTCTGGGTACATCAGCTGAAGCTCGTCCAGCGAGAAACAGCCAGTTATCTTGGACATGATGATCCTCTCGTGTGAGAGAAGTCCACCCAGAACATCTGTGGCCAGCCATTGAGGGTTGACCACAACTAGATCGCCGTGATCCTGAAGGCGGATAATCTTAAACACACAACCAACACACAATCACTGTCAGAGTCATGGCTTATAGTTGAGCATGGGTTGGAATCACCATCAGCGGATGTTAAACATGGACCTTGCCTTCCAGGTGGATCTAACCTATAATAGGTACCTACAAATGTCTTAGGACGTAAAGGCGGGAGGTGTGATCCTGAACTAATGACCCGCCGATTGCCGATTATACAAGGTGTATTTTTAATGACTGCAGTTTTTGAACTATTGCCGCTCCAAGTTTTGTATTTACCTATTATGTTGTATTATGTTGCATGAACTCCATAGTAGGTAAGTACTAAACTTGGAACGGCAATACTTTCAAAAACTGCGGAGTCTTAAAAATACACCCTGTACATATGGCATATATGGGTCTAGGCTGTATACATATAGCCATTGCGTCTCATGGTGCCCACACGGTCCCTTACTGTTTACATTTCTGTATATTTTCTCTGGTAATTGCCCATGCTGTGGCTTAAGGGCAGTGAACGCGTTTCACACTCGCTAGTTAAGTGTTCGAAATCAGCTGCAGAAGATTTTGAAACAGGTCGCCTTGCGTTGTTTTCGGTGGGATAAGGCTCCAGTAGTTCAGAAAGCGATGCCTAATTACTGAACATCAAAATTGCCTAATACATCCCAAACAGCCAAACAATTCTGGGGTTAATTGCAAAATCATGTAAAGCACATGAAACGGACTCTAGTGAAAATAATAGAGAATAAAATCAGAACTGACGTTATCTCATAATATTGTTTTAATGCTTCTGCTCATGTAGCTAGCATTTAACACAATATGTTTTCATGATTTATAATTATCGCTGGACATGCAATAACAGAAGTAAAACAGAAATCAAACAGATAATAGAAATGACCAAACATATTTTCAACAACATGGACTCAGTATTAACATCTAGAAAGATTAACAACGGATCAAAAATGTGAATTGTCAAATGTTATGTACATTCAACACTGCTGTATGACTCGGAGTGCCAAGTCTAATTGTGTTGAGCAAAGAACGAACATCACTGCACTCAGGACATTCCCTTACGCGTTCCGTCACCTCGTTCAACAGCCAGCGTAGAGTCATACTACTAATCGTGTCCACCGCTATCTGTTTGAAAGTTCTCCTTATCTTCCCTCTCAGTTTTGAGATTCTTCCAGAACCCCTGCCGACCTCAGCAATCTCATTCTTTCCACATACGGGTTCTGAATCTGTCTCTCCACCTTCTCCACCTTATCCCACAGGCGCTCGACCATCTCTTCCTTGCCCATGGGTAATCTACCACCAAGAGGCGCATTCCCTGCCAGCCTATCAGCCTGTTCATTCCCCCGCACTTTTGCATGGCCAGGGCAAAATATCCATACAGTTATCACAATCTGTGACCTCTGAAGCGAGGATAGCCATTGCACACGAAACATTCCTTTCTCCACCTTACTAAGCATACTCCAATTGGTCTATAAACTATGAATCTAGCACCATATGCCCCATGCACAGAAATGCGTGTAAATGTATATTTTACTTTAACTTACCATGCACCAATCACGCACCATAGCGTTTCAACGGGGCCATAACTGTTTTTCAAAATTAAAATCGATGGGTTTAATCATTTGGTGTTTTTGTTTTGCAAATGGCAGATGTTCACGTAAATCTGTTTGCCGGAATCACATTTTCCCGTCTGGAGAAATGTCAAACAAGGAAACAGAAGCTCGAATTACCGCATTAATGAAAGTGTGTTTCCGTCCGCATTAAAGGAAGAACTGACTGCATCAATACAACGTTCTTTGTTACACTGAACATATTCTAATTATGTCAATTTCTCTCTCTTTCTCTCTCACTCTCTCTCTCTCTCTCTCTCTCTCTCTCTCTCTCTCTCTGTCTCTCTCTCTCTCTGTCCCTACATTATCTCTTTCTCTCTCTGTCTCTGGCTACTCTATCTCTCTCTACCTCTCTCTCTCTCTCTCTCTCCTTTCTCTCTCCCACTTTCTCTCTCCCCTCCATGCTCATCTCCCATGAAATATGAATTGTTTATGGTAGTATCTATTTTACACGTTGTTTTCAATGTAAATGTAACAATGCACAATAGATAATTTATGTACAAAGAAGATGAATGGCTGGAAGGGCCGAATGTAAGACGAGCCTGCGTGCCCAATTTGTGGCCCTATGAAAATAAAGTTCGTCCATACGTCCTCTCTCCTCTCTCTCTCCCTTCGTCTCTCTCTCCTTCTCTCTCTCTACTCCCCCCCCCCCACTTCCCTCTCTCTCTCTCTCTCTCTCTCTCTCTCTCTCTCTCTCTCTCTCTCTCTCTCTCTCTCTCTATCTCTCTCTCTCTCAAGTCACATTAAAAACTATTGAATGTCTTTTGCCAGATGCTGTCATAACCCCGAACCCAGAATAATTTTATAGTTGATTTTCCACTCAATAGATTGCAATGCTGTCTGAACGAGACGTCAACGTTCAAACCCATCTGACAGGTGTAAGGGCTGCACTCCTACCCCGTCGTAAGCTCACAGGAAGTTAAACGCAAACTCATTAAACCCCAAGGCCACGTAGATATTCAGAAAATCACAAACAACCGATAAATGTTGGAGTTGAATTCAACGTCCTGTAAAAGAACATGCAGCTAACGTCTGACTGAACCAGCCCCAACTGTTTCTGTTAATAGCAGAAGGTGCGAGAGGTGGGTCACTGATGCCTGCAGATATCCAATTGCTTGTGTGGATGGGATCGTCAACCCTGGTTGCTAGCCCATATTGGAGAAGGCAAACTCTTGATTTCAAACCACTGTCATTCATTCATTCATTCATTCATTCATTCATTCATTCATTCATTCATTCATTCATTCTTTCAGTCATTCATTCATTCATTCAGTTGCATGTCCTTTGTAGAACCTCGCTACCTTCCGGTAAACCTCTCGATCACAAGCAAGATGTCCCGCGTCCGATACACCCATCTGAAGACCATTCACCACATCCTGCATCCATCTTCTCTTTGGCCTTCCTCTTCCTCTCTTCCCAGGTATATACCCCGCCATTAATGTTCTCTCCAAACTTTCATGACGTTTCAAGTTAATATGATATATCATATTTCTTTGTTTTATCATCTTTAATAGCCAACGCTCTTCATTATTCAGCTCTTGAAGTATGGATGCATTTACTCTTTTCTGTATCCAAGATATTATTTACTACTGTCGCTTTGAGGGAATACCCGTACATAGGAAAGACTTCAGGAGTAAACCTTAAGGGAAATCCCGAAACGGGGGATCTAAAGACAGTCTGGTGATGATTTCAACCGTAGTATATATAAGCATCTTGTTCTCCAGACAGACGTGCATATCATAGGGATTACGGACGCAATTCGTAATCCCCCATACCGCGTTCGAATCCCAGCTAAGGTTAGTTAGTTAGTTGCGGTTCCAACTTCACAGCAACGGGTTGTCCCTATTATTCTCCGTTCCTGTGCCAGTGAATATCACATAAAATGCCCCTCACTGCCCCATGTGAAAAGTGGAACAGACAGGAATCTCAACAACCAACAGCCCGCACAGGTATACTGTGCATAATGCCGCCGCCAGACTGTCAACACAAAAGTCCTCCACGAAATTACAATTCATCTTATAATGCCGTCGCCAGAATGCCAACACAATCCCAGCTAAGGTCGATTTGGAAGCAGATCGCCTTGCGTTGGTTTCCTATACAAAGGTATGAATGCCGGTCGTTCAAAAATCAATGGCAAACTACTGAACGTAAATTTGAAGAAAAAAAAAACATCACGAACAGCGAAAGAATACTGGGGTTGACTGCAAAGTCTTGTAAAGGATAAGCAACTAAATGTTTTAAGGTTGCGCCAGGAGAGGATAATACAGCTTTAACACTGGCATCAATTCAACACGAGGAGTGGCAGTAGTCGGATATAGGCCGGAAGTTCAACAGGCGTAGGACATGGCGCCGGGATGCAGTGTAGAGAGGATCCTGCTGAAGATAAAGTCATGCTGTGTGGCTGAATACTCCCTTCTCAAAGGGGGCATCAACCTGCAATAAGATCTGCCTGCACAAGGCATTTACTACATCAGTACAGTATCAGCTTTGCCACAGTAAATTCATGGTCAGTTAATGAAAGTAAACTTGCCTAGGAAATCAACCAGGGTTAAGGTTGATCGCAAAGTTTTACACAGGGCATATAACAACATCAACTTACCTCCCCCGTCTGCTGAAGCTGCAGATCCAGCAACCTGACGTCAGCTTCATCAGCTAAAGGATTCACCCAGGTGTGGATTTGAGCCACGAACTCCGACCAGTTTAGAACGGGGTAGGCGTAAAACGTTTGCTGCCACTCTGGTATCAAACTGACAACTGCCGATAACATGCCAGTTGTTTTTTGAAGTCTCTGGCCAAAGTGAACAGCTTTAATTACATTTTTACATCTGGTTATCTTGTCTGTTTAACTTGTCTGTATAACTTGTCTGTATAACTTGTTTGTTTAGTTGGTCTCTTTAACTTGTCTGTTTAAGTTGTCTGTTTAACTGGTCTCCTTAACTTGCCTGTATAACTTGTCTGTGTAACTGGTCTGAACTCCAAGACCCCCGGGAGTCGTGGCCGGAGCGAGGAAGTTCGTGATCTGTGCAACGCTTTCGACAAGTGGTGAGCTGCTCTGCGGGGAGAGACTGATCTATACATAATAAAATCCGGACTAATGAAGTTGTCCCTCTTGCCTTATCCCTTTACATCAGCATGTGGGGAATTGTAACATTACGTTATGTTTGAAAATATTAGACAAGAGACGCAGCGCTAGACATAACCAACTCAATAGCTCACTGATACACGAATACCCACTCACAAACATTTACTCATATATAAATTCTCTCTCTCTCTCTCTCTCTCTCTCTCTCTCTCTCTCTCTCTCTCTCTCTCTCTCTCTCTCTCTCTCTCTAAGAAGAAGAAGAAGAAAAAGAAGAGAAGGAGGAGGAGGAGCAGGAAGAGGAGGAGAAGATAGCATTAGAAGAGTTATTTTCGCCGGTACTGCTACAGATCAGGCACTTGAAGAAGAAGTTTATTTGCGATGCACATCTCAAAAACTATTTACCTTGGACAGTTTCTGCTTCATTTTACAAAGTTGTTGTTTCAAAGCTTTGATATCGGCAGAAGATGGCTGCAGGGTGTTCATAAGATATACAGTTGGGCAAATGTGAAGATCGTATTGGAACATAGTTGTGATTTTGTCCAGAATGTGAGTGCTGTCTTTGCTGGTGTAGAGCCCGGAACTGGTTTTGTAGCAGGGAGTGGACGGTGTGTCAGCTTTTGTGGCCACCATGACCACCTGGGCTGTCCTTCTTGGTTTGCCACAAAACTCTGGGAAAGTATAAATTATTATTCGTGTCTTTGAGGGCTGATAAACTCGTAATTTACTAAGTATGTATAGACGCTGACGTGGACAAAAGGGTAAGAGTTAAGGTATAATAAAGTGATGAATGTTTAATACCATTCCAAACTAGCAACACCTGTCTATGTCTTCCTTGTCTTCAAGTTTTGTATCTGGATATGTCAACATAAGTTGACATAACCTTTTGCAGCAATAGGTATCAAAATCATAGACACATCTTTCCAGTGTTAGCCCTCTTTGCTCTGCGTTGCCACAGATCCAGCAGTCTACTCTCAAATGCTTAAACTCAATCTCTCCATCTTAAGTCTTGTTTCCTGCTCTTGCCCACCCGTTTCTCTGTCACCTTCCTTCACAGTTATTTAACTCTATTCCAGACGGTTACCATTTCAAGATACTAACACTCTGGATATGATAGAGTTAAAGTAATGTCTGTCTAGGACTTATACAGTTAAACTAATGCATAGCTGGGTCTGAAGTAGTGAAAGTAATAAATATGTGAATCTAGAGCAGTGTTTCCCAACGTGGGGCCCACGCCCCACGGGGGGGGGGGGGGGCAATTTGACTGTTAAGGGGGGCAATTCGAAAATGGAAGAAATCGGCTGAATATAGCAAAACGGGGAGACTGAAGTTAACTAAATTGGAACCTGACATAAGATCTCTTTTCAGCAAGCATCAAGCGCAAGGGTCTCACTAAATTTAAATAATAAATAACTACTAATAATTAAAAATAATATAGAAAAATCTTTCAATAAAATTATTTTGTACTTGAATTTCAGTTCTCCATTATATGTTTTGAAAATTTACTTACTGTGTTTGCTGAATAATTACCTAGTGATTTCTTCCTAAAACCTATCATTCAAGTTTCTTTAGTGAACATTTCAATTTTTGAATATTAAAAATAATGTATATGTTGAAGGGGGGGGGGGGGGCAATATGAATTTTAGAAAGGCTTAAGTGGGGCATGGCACAAAAAAGGTTGGGAAACACTGATCTAGAGCAATGAAATTGATGAACATATGGATCTGGAGTAGTGAAATTGATGAATATATGGATCTGGAGTAGTGAAATTGATGGATCTGGAGTAGTGAAATTGATGAATATATATATATATATATATATATATATATATATATATATATATATATATATATATATATATATATATATATATATAGGGAGAAGAGATCCGTGGACAAAACACATCCGTATAATAATGCACCAAATTACACCCATCATGAAACAAATATGTGTGCTAAAAACACCTGTTACCACTTACCTAAAGGAAGTTTGATTTGCATTCTGGCTTTGAGAAAGTTCAACCAGAAAACCACCTGGGCCATTTGTTCATCCATTGAGTCGTCCAGACTAAAGAGAACCACATGAATGCAGTCGAGATCTCCAAGAAAGTAATCATAAAATATGTAGTATGGTTCGTAACCTGAGAATTCCCACACACTGAACTCGCCCGCACCTGAAAGGAGGCATCCTCTTTGAGACTGGAATTACTACACTAAAATAGTCAACTATGAAGGAAGACAATCTATAAGGATGCAATTATTACTTATAATACATAAGGTATTTTTTTGCGCTCGTTCGCTTTGAACTCAGTCGTAGTACATACATTTACTACTACTTCTAGTGCATTGGACTGATGTTTGCGTTTCCATTAGCTTTCCCTATTACTAGTATCCCTCGCCATGAGGTGCACCCACTCCGACTTCAGAGGTACTTGTAGTTTACGTCCCCAAGTCAAGGGCGAAAAGTCAACATGTTAGTTCAGCTGCCCGGTGTAGGGGTTGAACCGATTACCTCGGCATCAGCACACCGGATGTTTTAGAACGAGCGCTCGTATCATTCAGCCATGCTGACCTCCACACTAAGCTATAAAGAAGGACATAATTCCTATAAATGTAACTTTAAAATGTTACATGTCTCTTTGCACTCAACCCCAATCCCATGATGATTTACTAGGCGTTCAGTTGGGGGGGGGGGGTAATTTAGAACCGGGTTGAGAGGAACATCTTTCCACTCCGATACATAAAAGAACATGACCTTTTCACATAGCTTAAGACACATTAGGCAAGTGGTACTCTTTTTCGCATATCCTTTTACATGACATCGCTGTCAACATCAGCATCTTTCATGTGATTGTTAATTTCTTGGCAAGATTACGCTCAGTAGTTTGCCATTGATTTCTGAGCAACCGGTTCACATACCCCGTAAATTACCAACGCGGCGAGAACCGCTACTGATTCTCGCGCAAGTTACGTTATTCACGAGAATATACAGGATTACGGAGAAAGACGTTAAAACCTCTACCAGGGAGACCGGCATTTTTCATCATATCATATCATCATATCATGTCATATCATCAATAAATCCAGAAGCTTCATAAACAGTCATCGGTTACCTCTGAAGTCGGAGCGGGTTCGCCTGATGGCGAGGGGTCACTGTTAATACGGAACGTTAACCCTCATGCAAAATTCGGTCCATCACTACTGTAAATAGTGGGTATGGACTACGCTTGAGTTCAAAGCGAGTGAGCACCCAAACAAAAAGAAAAATAAATAAAATAAAAAAAAAATAAACAGTCATCAATAAATCTAGTAGCAATATTATCAAAAACGAGCTAACATGACTCGCCTCGCCAAAGAAAAGCAGTTCCAGCCATCACATCAAAGGCGAGTTAATTGAATGTTTGACCAAATCAATCAATCAATCAATCAAGTGTCGTCTCCACAATGAAGGTTGGGTGCAATGGATCTCTAACAATGTGTGTCTCTTGCCTGACTGTACATCAATCAATCAATCATGTGCCATGCCGGAAAGCGGAAATCAGGCGAGTCATGACCGCTATTTCACTCGATCACCAGTGTCGTGGATCAGCTCAGTGTTCCTGTCTCGTCCATGCCATGTGGCCAAGCCATCCAGGTATTTTCCTCTCGGTCTTCCTCGTGGTCTGTTCCTTTCGATCTTGCCAGTTGTCACTAAGTTCTCTAATCCATTTCTTCTCATAACATGTCCAAAAATTGACTGTCTACGTCTAATTTCTCTAATCAGTTTACGATGTTCATTTGTCTCCTGTAGTACTTGTTCATTGGTTTTTCTGTCTGTCCATGGTATTCTTTGCATTTTCCTCAGAAACCACATTTCTGCAGCCATCAGATGCTTTTCAGCTTGACTGTTCATTGTCCAAGTTTCACATCCATACAAAAGAGTCTGTAAGTACATACTGTCAGGCTAATGTTCGTCCATCTCTTGATGTTATCTTTCCACTTGTATCGTTGTCTGCCTCTTGCTCGCTTGCCCTCAACCTTGCCCTCCAGTATGATTTTTATAAGAGTGTTATGTCTTTTAACGTGGCCGAAATATTTAACTTACTTCTGTTTTTATTGCTTTCATCAACTCTCTTTTCATTTCCAGTTGTTCTAGAACCTCTGTATTTAATTGTTTTTGTTTGTATGACCAAATATAACAATCTAATATTTAAGTTGATAATTTTGTATGGCCAATGAATGATGTTATAACTATCCAAAATAGTCCTGGCCAGAAATAAAAGCTCCAGATCCCTGATCTAAACCAACAAACCAACCCACCACCAACCATCCCCAAGTTCATTCATCTATTCTGCCACCTGTAACTACTCACCAGCGATACAGAAATTCTGAATGTCAATGCCTCTGGTGTACGCCGGATTTCTCAGTTTATAATTCAGTGGAGATGACAGGCTAATCTTTTTCCGCGGTGCTGGAAATAAATTCATAAACACAATTATAAATACCAAAAGTGTTATATTTACGGAGATCAGCACGGATGAGAGATGCACCAACGTAACTCGTTGATTGTTTTATATCTTTTTAAAGATTCTAGTTCATCGTGACAAGACACGGCAAAGCGACCTATTACACACCTGACCACGCATGAGGCATATGATGTTACACCCATATTTGTATAGACCTGTTTTGCTAGTTACTACTCTGTGGGTAATGTGGTCAGTAT